>CM038605.1:6077230-6141364 GCA_021533255.1 Ceriops tagal | reverse complement strand
ATGCTATTACTTATTCTGACCTATTAAGTATTCTAATTATATTAATTAGGTCTGGACTCCTTGTCAAACTTGAATTTGCACCATTTGAAGCTGGGTTGGCTTAAATGTCCTAAATGAGCCCATTTAGTACTTCTTTAATCTTTTTGGCTCTAGCTCGTGTTATTGGGCCTTCTGGAATGTGCAATGGACCTCTTGCAACCATTGAAGCCTTCCACCCATCATCTCTATGGTTATCATCACTCACATTCTGGTCTGGTCTAGTCTCACCTGGTCTCACGTTCTAGTTTGGTCTCACCTGTTGCACGCTTCGCTGGTCTCACGTCTTCTCTGGTCCTGATCTGCTCTCACGTCTCACGATTTCCAAGTCTGGTTTGCTCTAACATCTCACCTTCTCCAGGTCTCACGTCCTCTTTTTTTGGTATGCTCTAACGTGTTTCACTATCTTACGGTGGTTCCACCAATTCTGGTTTGCTCTCCTCGATTCTGATCTGCTTTCTTTCACTATTTTCTGGGTGGTCTCCTCTCACATTTCCCCTTCTCCAGGTCTCACGTTTTGAGGTCTAGTCTTCTCTATCTTCTGATGGCTGCCCTAAAAGAGATAAGTCTTGGTTTATATACTCCCTTCTATGAAAACCCTAGTAGGGTTTACTATAGCTGCGACGAATTTCCTTTCTTGCCCCTCCATCTGACTTTATATTATTGCTCCATTCAAAATTCAGCATTATCCTCCTCCTTAATTTATTTTTCTTGCTCTTTTCTTTCTATTGAAAAACTCATCCCTTGAATGCTTGAATGAGCCACTTCTACTTGCACACTTAAATCTAGTTGACAACAATTACAACCCATACAAGGCTATGGGAACAACAAAAAGACTAGAAACAAGAAATCACACAAAAATGCCAAGCCTATAAAAGTTCAACTCTTTTTGTCACAATTTTCATTGCAACAAAACTAAGAACAGTTAATACAAGTGAATTATGTAGAAGAACTTTATAGACCATAAAATTAGATTTGACTAATGTCAATGCTGGTCAATAAAATAATAAATAGCATAACAGCAAATTAAGCATGAATATATTTTGTCTGTTAACCACAGATCACACATCAGCATTTACAACAACCTAGAGCTTTACCTTTTGTTTCTTCCTTAAGGCTAAATAAGCTTGCATTTCCATTTGCAACTTGAAACACACAGATGAGGTTAAAAAAAAAAAAACTACTATTTTTATTACAGTAAGAACTAATATGAATACCTTTGTTTTAGAGTCAAAATTGAGTTCAATGCCTTCACATGCAGAGGAATGACTAAAGAAAAGAAATGGATATAATGCCTTATCCTTTCCTTAACAGAGAGATTACTAGAAACAAATCCTCTGCAAGCATAATTTCCAAATTTTGGGACCTAAAGGACATTTACAAAGATAACATTGGGTGCCATAAATCCTGAATTAGAGAGGAATGCGTAAAAAAAGGGGAATAATAGACCTGAACTCCTTAGTATCCTTCTTATAACACAACATCAATACTTTACATGGAATCACTTCAAGGCTGTCACTTATACTCATGCGGCCTTCAAAACACCTCATACAATACTCTTAATAAACCCCTATCAACTTCTGCAAAGCCTTCTTTCTAACAAAATTTTGTAAGATATTTGGAAGTTAAACAATCTCGAGATTAAAAAAAAATTGATAAGCATAACAAGTTAATTAAGATAAAGGAGCAGAAATGTCTGAACAATACCTTCTTATCCCTAAGCCTTTCGGTAGCTTTTGATATCAATTCAAGTGGAAACAATTTCATGTTAAACCTGGCAAGTTTACAAACTACATCTACTGCCTGCATCCTCACTTTGTCATCAAAATCCAACAATCGGCCTTCAAGGGTAGTTGCTAATTGACAAAGGATAAGATATTTTGAAAATTTGAAAAATTAAGGTCGCTCTAGATGAAATAAGTGATTTGTTTACTAAATGACTTACCAAGAAGTTCCAATGATTCTTTCCCACAAGGATTAGAGATGAAGCAAGCTTTAGCACAACATATAACACTAACTTTAACCTCCACAGATTTGTCAAAGAATCTATTCTTGAACTTTATGAAACAATTTTGATAATTTTGTGCAATGTAGGATTCAGGCAGTGCAAGGAGCTTTCCAATTAACTTAACAACTTTTATTTGAACATCAACCTGATCAATCTACAAATTGAGATACAATTCAACTTCTGTAAGGATAACTTACTGCAAGTGCAAAGGAATGCTTGAAACTACACTTGAGAAACTAAATAAAAAAGAAAAAAATACTAAAACATTGTAGGAGGATAGCCAAGAATTGCATACTATTCAAATGGTTATTGTGATAGTATTGACCATAAAAAGTTAAGAGAGCTACCATACCAATAATTCTTGAGTCAAGTTAGGGATGATAGCCAGAAGCATCTGAGGAGCACACTCGAAACAGGATATCATGGTAGAATTCTTTGTGCTCACTCTCAATAGAATCTTTGTTTAGAGAACAAGATGTTAAAATACCACAGACAAAGGGCTTAAAAAATTCTGCACAATTTTGAATGACAGAAATAGTAAGCTAAGGAGCAGCAAAAGTTGCAACCTGTCTAGAAAAGCAAGAAAATGAGGTGAGTTGGAATTCTTAGAAGGATGTACTATAGCTATTGCATGAGGAGAAAAAAAAATTGGAAAATCAAACCATATGGAGTTCCATACCACCAACAAAAATGTTAAATTAATGATAAGTGAATGAAATACTTACATGCTTCCAAATCAACTAAAGATCCTGACATTTGTTAGGCCTCACCAAAGAGGAGCAATGCAAGGTCAAACTAAAGCATCAATTCCAAAAGTTCAAACTAGTAAATCTAAAAGCCAAAATTACATTCATCGACACAATTTCATATTCATTCTCTAATGTAGGTGAAAAAGATGTTCACTCCAAAGACAAATATACCTATAATTTATTTTCCTACACGATTTACTCCATTATGAATCTCTGACAATTTCAGCCTAGATTACTATGAATTTGACCTCACAGAAACTTACTAAAGAATTTCATTGTAGTTGCCAACTTCCATAATGAAATGGTACGAGCAATTTGTAAAATAGAAAATTGCAACAAAAGTCATAAAGATATAGATAAGAAACTTTTTCAAGCATTTACCTCCCCTTCCTTTGCAAGATTTTGTAAAATCATGTCTAAAAGTTGCTGAGAAGCCTCTTCGTTTAAGAGATGCGTCATGATAGATAAAATATCATTAATTAAACTTTGTTGGTGATGTTCTCTGTCAAGAAAGGAATAAAACAATTTTACTATCCCTATCTTCATTTAAAAAAAAAAGAGTGAAAACACAGAAGCAATCCGCAAAACACTAAACATGTTATAATGTAAAACTCAAATTATTGGTTTGCTCGGATTAACTAATGCAAACCAAACCAAGTACAATCATAATCAACATAAGGGCAAAGACCCATAGCAAATAAAGAGCTCAAAGATTTAAGGACATTAGCTAACTAACGACAAGCATACTGAATAGAACCATATGTAACAACATGCTATAGGTTGTCCTAAAATTCCCTCAGTTTAACACATAGACATAACAATTGCAAGATCCAAGTGTCTAGTTTGTTGGATAAAAATATCTTAATGTCAAGGAGGTCTCTAGTACCTTACAATCTTGGTTGCAAATAGCAATATCTTGAAGTTGGTAAAACCAACCTTGCTTGAGGAATAATACAAGATCCAATATGAAACAACAAGAAAAAGGAAAAAGAGGAATACCATGCCATAGAACAACCTAACAAGAAGCAAACTAGTTTTGCTTGTCTCATTTTAGATAACAATCACCAAAAGCACCAGAAAACTTCTAAAGAGGGGGAGCGCGCTTTTATCACATGTTTGCTAAAACTTACACACTAAAAATTGAGCAATATACCATCTCAGTTTGCAAGAAATAATTGACTCCAAGAAACAAAGTCAGCACCATTTAGCCCCAATAAGCCAAACAAAGAAATATTTTAAAGAAACAAAAACATTAGCGCCATTTAGCCCCAAAAAGCCAAACAAAGAAATATTTTCAAGAAACCAAAACGTTAGCAACCACTTATTGCTAGTATAGAAACCGATGGGAATGGACTAATTTAGTCTCTATTGGGACAAAGTAATCCTGGACTAATATTAACTGCTCACAAGGAATTGTCTACATCACAAATTTCCGGTTACAGATCTGTGCATACAACACCCAAACACCATCCCCATGCCTACCCCCTTCCCCGCCTAAAATCCAAAAAAATAAAAAAAAACCAAAAAGAAAAATCCAAAACAAAATAAAATACTACAAAATAGATGCACAAAGTAGGATTAGATGAATGAAGATGAAAAGCGAGCCCCAACTAGAACTGATTCTTGGAGCATAACTTCCAAGAGCTGTTTATATCATCAAAAACAATAATAACACACAAGTACATGAGTTTCTACTCCTTTCAAGCACATGAACCGGCTAACACCATTTGAAAATGAATGCCAATGAAAATGCAAAGCTTGGTATCTCCACTTACTTGGACCGACGGCTGGACAAGTGGATTTAGTGGCAAGGGTTGTGAAAATTGTTTGGTTGGATGAGAAACCGGCATAGGCGCAGGTGGTTCTGCTGCAGCTAGTTGTTGTGGTGTTGCTTAGGGAAAAATTATGCACTCCTGCACATTGCATGGCAGGGTAAGCTGCCGAGTTGGACGGATTAAGCCCAGATGGCTCATATTGTAACTTGGATGGTGACGAAGAGGAACAATTTTGCATGAAATCAGTACAAATCCTTAAGAAATCCATTAAACGTGGAGCAAATATTTGGACATGGAAAGCCATCCAAGTAATACACTTATGTCCAGTTGTTTGTTGCACCACACTTGCATCCAAGACATAAGTTCCATTAGCAACAAGTAAGGGGTAATCTGGTGAGTCTACATTCGTTACCGATGAATTGAAAGCTAGCAATCAACATTACAATGTCATTAATTTATAAGAGAATGCTAACAAAAAACTGTAAGGTCAAGTTAAATGGATATCAGCGATTCACATAGAGCTTGATACTTGTGAAATTAGCAAAAGTACAAGAAAGTGTTAATTGCAGGAATTGACAAATTTTGCGGAGGTACACTAATAGTCAACGAAATTGCTCCCCTTAGTCGAGGGGATCACCTAATTTTGTAACAAGAATTTTCTAGATTTTGAGAAATCTGCTTGCACCATTCAAAAGGGAAATACTATTCCTGAATCAATGTGGGAAATTACATTTTATGCATATATTAGTACATCAAACTTAAAGAACTGAAATATGCTGGTTATATTGGCCGATAATAGTATCTTGCTTTCTTTCCTTGTGACACACAATTTTTCCATTTTTGTATAACAATCTCACGAGACAAGCTAGAAGACATGCGAGTGTTCCATTGAAACATTTGCAGAGGGGTCAAGGATGTACCGACAACACACATGAAAAAGGTGGCGATACGCTAATGTCTCGTGGAAAATGAGTATTAACGTGGGACCCATGTAAGAATTCAATAATTGTTGGGGGCATGGCCCCCAACCATGGCTCCCTTCTTGTGAAGGAAAAATGGGTACCCCCAATAAAGACAAAAGTTCAAAACCAGAGTTGAGTCCCCTAATTAAAGCCCGAACGAATTAAACAGAGTATCAACAAAAAATGGAATCTTGGCCGCAACAGTTCTACGAGACAAGCGTTACAAACATATGGATAGGCGCATCACTTCCTCCTTCTAATTTGATTAAGCCAATGTAAGATTGCTTTAGGAAGAAAAAAAAAAGACTAAACAGGGAAGGAAAAAATAAAAAATAAAAATAAAAACAAAAAAATGGGAAAAAACATAAAGAAAGTGGAGAGAGTTAAGGAAGTTCAAAATTAACCTCGGAGAGGAACATCAAGAACTTGGCCGATGAGAAGAGAAGAATCGTTAGAAATGGAATTAAGGGACATAAGCATCTCCCTGGTAGTCCCATACTCTCGAGCAATGGACTGCAGTGAGAAACGACATTGCAAGTTTCTGGTGAAAAATGAAATCAATAGTGACCAAATAAGCAACAAGAAACCAAGCACGAACAAGAATGACATTCAACAGAACAAAGAAAAAAGAAAGAAAAAGTCAGTTCATGCAATGCGACGGGAAGAACAATGATGAGCGTACTCGGAGGAATTTGACGAGACTGTTCTTGTTGCGGCAATTGAGGCAGCCAGGATGAAAGCCGATTTCGAAAACAAGTTGCAGCGGTGACTTGTCCATCGACTAACTCAGCGGGCGGAGACGAGAAAAAGCCTACACAAACCCTAGGCCTAGTTTTGCAAGGGAGGGAGGGAGCATGGAAAGGGAAGTGAGGAGGAGCGGTTTCTTTTTCAGTTTGAGTTGTTTTTGATTTTTGATTTTTGTTAAGTGTCCGTTGCTTTTGAAACCTCGTACACTCTCAAGGGCTTCTTCATTTTGCAAATCCAAGCAAGAAAGGCGCGGTCCATAGGTTGTGGTTTGTTATTTTACCCTTTTGCTTTCCGAGTGTGTATTCAGCACTCTTTCTTTTGCGAGTTTTGGATGTGTTATTTTACTCTTTTACCCCTACTAATCAATAAACGACACCGTAATAGCAAGGATGCGGGGGGCTTTCAATTGGATGGCTTTGGACTCCAGACGCAGAAGGGACCCGAAGGCAGTCAATTGTTAGTTTACTTTATTACCCACACATGTTCAACATTTCTCTCGGGGTTTTATACAATTTATCTCTTTTACCTTTTTATCCTAACTGTACGGTGGTGTTTTTTAGAATCTCGTGTGTTAAAGCCTGGCAATGTATGGATGACACATAATTAATTTTCAATGCCAAACTCTTTATGACAAAGACTTGGCTATAATTTTTACATAGACAATGTCAAATGTCATGCTAAACTAGTTACAAATTAATGATAGTAAAAATAACGATTAAGAGAACATTAAGAATTGTTCTAGTTAAAATGTGGGTGTGTGTTTTAAATTTAATTACATCAATTAGAGTTACAATTATATAATCAAACTTAAAAAAAGAAAAAAAATAATCTTTCAAAGTTAAGTAGATTATCATAAAGTGTAATATAAAGACTTGTTTCTATAATTTATTTTTTAACAAGCATTGAAACCTTTTTCCGTGTTGTCGCCTGACTTGCAAAAGAAAAATATTGGACAAGAACATAAATTTTCAAGGGAATGGACTGAGTCAATACACAAGCTCCGACAATGTGTTTGTTATTATGGGAAATAATGTGTGCAAGCCGACCCACGAAAGCTGATATTTAAGAAGAGAGTAAGAAAACTTTTCAACGTGATGAAAAATAGGCAAAGTTGTCATTGTTAGATTCAAATCAGATGTCAAATAAATGACATTAAATCATTGTCATAAAATACAAGAATCACGTTTGACCATGCTTCTAAGGATTGATTTATAGCACAACTGCCAATTTTCCCTACTTGGAATGCACAACTATGGCATCATGGGGTAAAGGTGAGTTGTCGAGATAGATCCAGTTCTAAAAAGCCAAAACAAAAGAAAATGAAAAGAAAAAAAGAAAAGAATTGAAGTAATAAATGACACAGATAAAGAGAGTAAAAGAGGCACAAAAAAAATTTCGCTACGTTAAATAAGCATTTCTTTTGACTATATATGTAAAGGGATGTTGAAAGAGTTTGTGCCATGTGTATTACATATAAATAAGCTAAGTCTAGACTTTTACCCCATGAATTTTATTTTTGAATTACCAAGGTTCAAGAAGGGCCAAAATTATATTTTCGTTATACTTGATAAGTTTTCAAAGATAACGTATTTCATTGCTTTTACCAAAATGGATGATATCATACACATTGTAGAATTATTTTTCAAAGATGTTTACCTACATAGAGCAGTAATGAGTATTGTGTTTTTTAAAGCATATGAATATTAGATTAAGATAGCAAGAGAGTGAAAAATAAGAGAAGAACAGATGAGAGAACAAGAGGAAAAGAAAAAGAAAGAGAGTGAGAGGTCAAAGGAAAAAGAAAGAAAGTGAGGTCGTGGAAAAAAATTCAAATGAAAAGAGTAAAGTCAAGAGAAAAGCTAGAGAAAAATGTGTGCAAAAAGGAGAAAAAAGTAAAAGGGTGATTGTGTTTACTGGGAAAAAGGAGGTTAAGAATGCTATGATTACAAGATAGCAACTACTCGTACTTATGTATAAGGATGTTTCTAATGACTTTAACCCCTCTTTGCTTAATGTGGTTGTTTTATTATTGATGGAGATCAAGGTGTTGGTTGAATATCAAAACTTCCATGGAAAGAGAACAAGGTGTTGATAAAGTACAACAAAAAAAGTATTCTTAAGATCCTTTTCAATGAATTGGTGGTCCAATGAATAGGGAAAAGACAAAGAAGATGAAAGAGGGTTTACAAGGCTTATCATGGAGATACATGGCAAAGGGTTTGCTCTAGAAAATTCTAAGGTTATTTTAGAAGTTTCCAATGCTACACGAAGGAAAATCACTTATCTTTTTGTACAAGATGATGGACAAAACTTAGAACTTAAAGAATAAAGTTTGGAGCCTATGATATAAATCCAAACTACATGACAAAGTTAAAGAGGCTCGATCCAAACGCTAAGTTGTATTAAAGGGGGTATTTTGTTTTTGGTTGCTAGATTTAAAGTTAAGACTAAATACACGTGTAAAAAGATTTAACTTCTTCAATTTATTTGGGCTTGTAGGTTAAGCTGAGTCTTGATACATTAGTTAGGATTTTTACCTTGACTTTTATGCTTAGGTGTCATTAGTTGTAGTCTTTTAAGGATTTTTGCATCAAGGCAGATTTGTACTCCTTAATTAAAAGGATCTCCTATAACTAAGGTCTTTCTTACATAAATATGATAAGAAACACTTTTTCCTTATGGGATTATGATGTTTACATGCCTATATAAAAGGCTATAACCATGTAAAATAAGGTTAATGAATCATATTAATATATTTTTAGCAAGCTTTGCTAAGAGTCAAAAGAAGATGCAAAGTCAAAGGATTTGGTTACTTTTTCTAAAGATAAAGTTAAAACCAAATCTTCTTTTAACCAAATATTCTTTTAAATATTGTGATACTAAATGCATTAGGTGTCAAAGGCATGGATATATTGGTTCTCAATGTCTAAATAAAAAAGTTATAATGATGAGGACCTTCTTAAGTCTCATACTAAAAGGGGGTAAATTAAAGTGAGACTTCACTTTTTATAAATCCTTCCAGATTTAACCTCAGTAACTTGTTAAAGCCGATGATCTAATTTTTATCTTTCTCCTTTATGTGAGAGTGGTCGTATGGATATTAATCAAATGCAAGCACCCAAGAACACATGCCAATTTTACTTGGTTCACCCACAATAAGTGAGTTACGTACATGGTGTGATAGGATCACTTCTAAATCACACAATCCACTCTTATTATCAAGGGATACAATAATGTTGTGGAAGGATCACTCCTTAACCACTTGTGGAAGGACTACTCCTTAACCACTTATAATGATCTCTCGATTAAGGAGTTGATCTCCTGATCACTCTAAGGGTATCCCACCCTTTTTCAATAAGTTTATCAAGAGTTTATAATGAAAACTTTTCTGGAGAATGATCACTTAATGTGCATAAGTTGCTAGTGTAGAACATGGATCTTCTCCTTCCTTTGCTGTTGGTGCTGTCTCACTTGCTGTCTTGGCAGGTTGTCTACTCTACCGCTGAAAGTTGTCGGACTAAGACACATTTTCTCCTCTGTTGCAAGAATAATAGCAAGCTATTGGACTTACTGGTATTGCTGCTTGCATATGTTGCTATCACTACCTGTGCATGCACGATCTGTTATCATTGTTTGCGCGTTCTGCTATCACTACATGCATGTGCACAGGCTGCTATCATTGCTTGCACTTTCTGCTATTGCTTGCTGCACGTTCTACTGTCACTACCTGCACGTGCACAAGTTGCTATCGCTACCTACACATTCTGTTGTCGCTGCCTGCATGTTTTGCTATTATTGCCTACATATGCATAGGCTGCTATCATTACCTACACGTTCTGTCTGCACATTTCGTTATCGCTGCCTGTAGGTGCACGGGTTGCTATCATTGCTTGCGCATTTTGCTGTTGCTACCTGCACATTTTACAGTTGCTACTTGCATGTGCATGGGCTGCTATTACTACCTACACATTCTGTTTGCATGTTCTGTTGTCGCTGCCTACATGTGCACGGGCTACTGTTACTGCCTGCACGTTCTGCTGTTGCTACCTACATGTTCTGCTATCGCTACCTGCACATACATAGGCTACTATCGCTGCGTACACGTTCTGTTGTTGTTGCTTGCACATACATGGGCTACTACTATTGTCTACACGTGCTATTATTGCTGTGATTACCTACTAGACTTTCTATTAGTGCTGCAATTACTAGGATTGCATGCTGGACTTGTTGCAATTTCTTGGATTGTAGGCTGCTGGACTTGTTGTAATTTTTGGGATTACATACTGCTGGTGCAAGGAATGCCTACTGGTTGTGATGCTAGTGTAGGGAATGCCTGTTGGTTATGTGGCTGGTGTATGGATTGCCTGCTAGTGTTGGGAACACCTACTGGTTGTGTTGCTGGTGCAAGGAACGCTTGTTAGTGCTGGTTTGGTGTGGCTACCAACTGCTGCACCCTCTTTTGGTGTGGCTGACTGCTGCACCCTTTTTTGGTGTGGCCAACTACTGCTCTCCTTAACTACCTCTCTCTTTGTCATTCATCTTTCCTTATGGTTGCCTTTAGGTTTGCCGTTCTTTTTTAAAAAAATCTGAAGCACCCTATTGTCTTACAAGGTGCATGGGGTTATTTATAGAGCCTTAAGATTAGGGTTACATGATCATCAATGGTCATCATTGATTCCCAAAGGTTGCCCTACAATCAACAATGAAATTTGATTCCTAAAATTTAAGGTTAATGGTTAACATTGACTTTTTAAAATTTAGGGTTAATGGTTAAGGGTTAACGGTTAGCTTTGACCCTTAAAATTTAGGGTCATGGTCAACATTGATTCATTAACTTCAGGATTAACCTACCATTACCAATTTTTCCCAATGACCTCTTTACATCTCAATGACATTCATAACATCAAATTAACACATACAATCATGTGAGATCGTGTTGACAATAAATCCAACATTAGCCATCAAAGATGAGCTCAACAATCTCCCCATTTGGATTTGTTGGCAACACATTAAATCCAATATCTAGCAATGCACATATAACAACTTTTGACATTCATAGCTCTTTCTGCACATTGTCATTCACAGCTCCCCTCGAAACATGCATCTCCCTTAACTAGGCTGCCCCTTTTTTCTATTTCTCTCCCTTTATTTATCAAGCTCCTCCCCTTTTTAATCAATATATACTCTTTTTGGATTTATGCAAAATATCTCCCCCTTTGACAACAAATCCAAAGAATAATAGAAAAGGGAAGGGGAGAGGGGTTGGAGGCATACCTTAACCTTTAAGGGGTGGCTAAACACATAAAGTCAACTTTAACTTTTGAAATATCTTTCTTGACAGAGCTTTGGTGAATATATTGACAACTAGCTTTAAGGTAAGCACATACTCCAGCTTTTCTTCATTTTTATCCACTTTTTCTTTAATAAAGTGATACTTGATTTCAATATGTTTAGTTCAAGAGTGTTGGACAAGATTCTTTGACAAATTGACGACACTTTGGTTGTCCCAACGAATCAGTAATGGTAGCTGCACATCCACCTTCATGTCTTCAAGATGTTGTTTCATCCATAGCAACTGAGTATAATCCTTAGTAGCAGCCATATATTTAGCCTCTGTAGTACTTAGAGTTATTGAATTTTGCTTCTTGTTATGCCTTGAAACACATCTACTACCCAAATAAAATGCACCACCCAACATTGACCTTCTGTCATCACAACTTCCAGCCCAGTCTGCATCTGTATACCTATACAAATTAAGCTATCCACTTTTATCATAAAGCAGTTCATAATTTTTTATGCCTTTCACATACCTTAGAATTCTCTTAGCTACCACGAGATGAGATTCATTGAGGTCGCTTTGAAATCTGGCACAAGGTGTTATAGCAAAAACAATATTAGGTCTTGATGCTGTCAAATAAAGGAAGCTTCCAATCAACTTTATGTATTCCTTATAATCAACCATGTTGTCTTTTTTATCCTTACTTAACTTTGTTCCAACTGTGATAGGAGTGCTTACTTCTTTAAAGTTCTCCATCCCAAACATTTTTAACAGCTTACAAGTATAATTTTCTTAGGAGAGAAAAAATTCTAGCCTCGCTTTGCAACACGTGTAATTCTATGAAGAATTTCGTTTCACCAACTATGGACATCTCAAACTTCTTCTTCATCTGCTCAGCAAAGGCAATGCATTGGGCCTCCTTTTCTGCAGCAAAGATTATGTCATCAACATAAAGCATAATAATTAACTGGCCTTAGTTGTCTTCCTTTATGTACAAGTTGTTGTCCACATTCCATTTTCTAAACTTCATATTTTTAAGGCGTGTATTTAGCTTGGAATACCATGCTCTTGGAGCTTGCTTTAAGCTGTATAAAGCCTTATTTAATCTGCACACACTTGAACCATCATGATCAAGTATAAAACCATCAACTTGTTCAATAAATACCTTTTCTTCAAGCTCTCCATTCAGAAATGTAGACTTTACATCCATCTAATCAACTTTGCAGTTCCTTTGAGAAACAATGGCCATGAATATTATGATTGCTTCAAGTTTAGCCATCGAAGCAAAGGTCTCTTCAAAGTCAACACCTTCTACTTGTGAGTAGCCTTTATAGATAAGTCTTGCTTTGTTCCTTACCACCTCACCTTTTTTCATTGATCTTATTTCTGAACACCCACTTGGTTACAATGATGTTTTTCCCTTTAGGTCTAAGTACTAAATACCAAGTGTTGTTTTTCTCAATTTGATCAAGCTCTTCACTCATAGCACATACCCATTCCTTGTGCTTTAATGCTTCTTCCACGAATTTGGGTTCCACCTCAAAAATCAATGAAGTTTGTTCACCACCTCTTAGTCTTTTTCTAGTCTACATAAAGTCCTCTTTACTTCCAATAATGTTTTTGGCATTAACTTCAGCTTTGACTCTTTTATGAGTTAGGGAATGCCTTAATTCTTCTTCTTCATCACTTGTGACTTGAGAATCAACATTTTCCTTATGCTGAATGGCCTCGGATTCATCACTTTCAAACTCTTTTCGGCTGTGATACATGGCATTTTCAGCTTCCTCAGGCTGTGATTGCATTGTAACACCATTTTCAATCACTTTAACATCAAAGTTGTCTACCATTTTTAGCAACCTTTTGTTGTAGCATTTGAAGCCTCTTCCATTTGGTACATAGTCCAAGAATATGCCTTCATCAGCCTTCTCATCAAATTTGTCGAGATGCTTGCCTTTGACTTCAATGAGACATGGGCTTCTAAACACTTTAAAGTGTTTTACACTTGGCTTCTTTTCATACCATAGCTCATAGGGTGTCTTCACTATATATGGTCTCATCAGACATTTATTTTAAATCTGAGTTGCAATGGTGATAGCCTTTCTTCAGTAAGTATGTGAAGTACCATGCTCAACCAACATGGTTCTTGCCATCTTCACTGGGCTTCTATTCTTCCTTTCGTCTGCTCCATTTTGTTGAGGTGTATAGGGACTAGCATATTCATGCTTCTCCAAATAATCTTCAAATTCACTACATGTGTATTTTGTCCCATTATCGGTCCTAAGCCTTTTAATTTTTCCCCTTAATTGGTTTTCAGTTAGCCTCTTATAGCTCTTGATATTATTGAGAGCCTCTAATTTATGTTTAAAGAACATAATGCAAGCCATTCTTGTAAAATCATCAATGAAGGAGATAAAGTACCTAAAACCCTTGGTTGATCTTTGTCTCATAAGGCCATAGATGTTTGAATGGATGAACTCATGTCTTCTTTATTTGAACCTCTGCTTTTTTGTGGGGGAGTATTCACCATCTTCCCTTTTTGACACGTGCTACAAATTGCATCTCTCTTTCTCTTCTTAGTTTGGGCACAGTTTCATTTTTGGATAGCTTGTTTAGCCCCTTTTGTCCAGGATGTCCTAATCTTCTATGCCATAACAAGTTCTCATTTTTGGTGTTTATGAAGCATGTGTTTTTGCTTTTGGAAACTTGGTACAACTTTCCATTTGTTCTTTCACCCTTAGTAAGAACAACATCATCTTTTAATATCTTTATTGTGTAGTTACTCTTGTTCAAAGTAACTACATATCCATCATCATAAAGCTAGCTAACACTGATAAGATTGTGTTTTAGCCCTTCAACATAAAGAACTTTCTTTGATTTCAGTTTTTCTGCACCAATTTCAATAGCACTAATACCTTGAATCTTTAAGGCACTATCATTGCCAAATTTGATTGACCCTCCATCATATTTTGCTATTTCCTTTAACATCTTCAAGTCTCCTATCATGTGTGAAGAGCAGCCACTATCCAAGATCCATGGCTTTTCTTTCTTGGAAGCTTTCAAGGCTACTTCCACCACAATAGATGTTTATCTTCCTCTTCTTCTCCTTTGGTTGAATATGAGAGCATGTGTAAGTGTTCTTTTTTGCACTATTTGACTAAGCAGCAATGTCAAGCAATCCTCAGCAGTATATCCAACCTTTTTGCATCTTCCACAAATCTCACCCAGTAAATGAAAATTGTTTCTTAGTGGAATCTAGCTTCTTTTCACCTGAGATTGTCTCCCTTTTAGATAGAGTCTCCCCCTAGACTCTTGCCTCATATTCCTTTTCATTATAGGCTAAGGATTACAACACACTTTAGCCTTATGCCTATATTTACCATAGCTATAGCAAAATCCTTCGAATTTGGATTTTCTTTTTTTGCCAAGTTCATGTCTCCTATCTTCAATAATTGTTGTGGCATCCTTTTCTCCATCTCTGACAGCTTGTCTCCTTTGGATAGGAGTCTTCACCATGTCTTTCCTAATCTATTTTAGCTTGGGTTAGTTTTGCTTCTCCATCATGACATTGTGCTTGCTTTCAAGTATAAACACAAATTTCTTTTTTTTCTTCTACTTTCTCACTTGGCTTTTCAATATAGCTAAGTCTTTTCTTTCCCATAGAATGAGGTCTTTGATTGCTTAGACACTCATCTAACTTTCTGGTGGCCTCCTCCTTGATGGCATTTGCTAAAAAGGACTGTCTTTTTCACTTTCATGGCCTACATAAAGCTTTCTTTATGCTTCCTTAATTTAGACTCAGCCTTGTGGAGCTTGGCTTGCAAAATCAGCACCTTTTGTTGTTAAGCAATCACCTTAGCGCCAAGATCTTCGTGTATCTTGCCTTTCTCTGCCTCAAGTACAACTAGCTCCTCAGTCCTCTTCAAGTACTCCTCTTCTTTTGCTTTAAACTCCTCTAGAGATTAGATTCATCAACAACAGAATTTTCATTCAACTTCTTGAGATGTTTTACCTCTTTTTTTAGCTTACTGTTTTTGTGCAAACAAGCTTTCAACTCATTTTCAAGTTGTTGCACCAACTCATCCTCTTGCTCTTTTATTATTTTCCTATCACTTGAAGATTCTTAATCATCATCTACTTAAGCAACCAGCACATCTTTTGCAGCCTCATTATCGGAATCATCATCAATTTCTTCTTCTAAATCTTCTTCATTCAGCTTGTTCATAAAATTTCTTCTTTTGGATCTAAAGAATTGCTTTTTCCCTTTAGCATTTGAATTTCTAGCTTTAGAATAACTGGATTGCTTTGTTCTCCACCTTGGGACCGACTTATCATCATCATCACTATCTACTTTTATTCTCTTTGGGTAGTTTACAGCAAAGTGCCATATGTCTCTACAGCTAAAGCACTTCAAGGGTAGTTTCCCTTGTACTTCCCTTTTCCTTTTCTCATATTTTTGTTGATGTATGCCATGACTTCATCTAGTTCAATATCACCATCTTCTTCTCTAGAGTTGTTGTCAAATTCTTCTTCTCAATCTTTAATATTTAATTTCTTCATTGCCTTGAAGGTCAGCTCTTTCTCCACCTTAGACTTCTTTTCTTTCTTCATTAGGGCTATTATCATTTCATAAGCCACCAATATGCTGTGCAAATCATCTCAGGGCAGCCTATCTAGATCTCTATCTTCTATGGAAGAGAATTTGGCATTGTAAGTTTCTAACAAGGTTCTAAGTATTTTCCTTACCACAGTGGCATCATTGATCTCCTCTCTATAGCCTCTAAAGGAGCACACAATTTTGTTGACTCTTATGAAGAAGGCTTCCACAGACTCATCATTCTGCATCTTTATGTCTTCGAATTTGCTCTTCCAAATTTGTAATTTGACTTCTTTCACAACCTTATCCCTTTCATAAATGTTCTTTAATTTGTCCCAAATTTGCTTGACTGTGTTACACCCTATCACGTTGGTGAATTATTTATTTGATAAGAAGGCATATAAGGCATTTCTCGTCTTTCCATCACACTCCAAATTCTTCTTATCAGCAGGTGTCATAGCATCACCTTCAGTAACAGGGATGAAGCCACTAATAGCGAACTCAAACACATCAAGACCAAGGCACATTAGATATAAAAACATTCTATTCTTCCATAATTGATAATTCTATCCATCAAAAGTAGGGATGCCTTTGCTGTTAACACTATTCATGCTATCCATGATCTCAATTAGTAGTAGAGATAAGAATTCATAACAGCCAAAAATAACTTTAAATCAAAGCAAGTAAATTGGATCAACAGAGGAATTAGCTCTGATACCACTTGATGAGGACCATCTTAGGTCTTACACTAAGAGGGGGGTGAATTAGTGTGAAATGCTCGCTTTTTATAAATCTTTTCAAATTTAACCTTTGTGACTTGTTAGAGCCAATGATCCAATTTTTATTTTTCTCCTTTATATGAGAGCAGTCGTACAAATATTAATCAAATGTAAGCACCCAAGAACACACACCAATTTATACGTGCTTCACCTACAATGTGTGAGCTACGTCCACGGTGTAATAGGATCACTCCTAAATCACACAATCCACTCTTGTTATCAAGAGATACAATAATGTTGTGGAAGGATCACTCCTTAACCACTTATGGAAGGACTACTCCTTAACCACTTATAATGATCTCCCGATCACTCCAAGGGTATCCCATCCTTTTTCAACAAGTTTATCAAGAGTTTATAATGAAAAGTTTCTTGGAGAATGATCACTTAATATGCATAGGCTATTAGGATAGAACACGGATCTTCTCCTTCCTTTATTACTGGTGCTGTCTCACATGCTACCTTGACAGGTTGTCTCCTTTGCCACTGCAAGCTATTGGACTCAAACACATGTTCTCCTCTGTTGCTGGACTTGCTGCTATTACTGCTTGCACATGCTACTATCATTGCTTGCATATTTATGCGCTATTATCGCTGCTTGCACATTCTGTTGTTGCCACATACACGTTTTGCTGTCACTACCTACATATGTACAGGTTACTATTGCTACTTGCACATTTTACAGTCACTGTCTACACATGCACGAGCTGCTATCACTGCCTACACGTTCTACTGTTACTGCTTGCACATTCTGCTGTTGCTGCCTACATGTGCACAAGTTGCTATCTCTGCCTGTGCATTCTGCTGTTGCTATCTACACGTGCACAGGCTACTATCACCGCCACATTAAACATCAAAGATGGGCTCAACATATAATCATGTTAAAAAATGGTAAAATAAAAAGTATTAGTTCAAGTGATAATGACATGCCACCATCGGAGTATTGTTCTGATGTTAAGGTTAAAGAACCCATTCATGGAGATATGCTGGTTATAAGACATGCACTAAGTATTTAGCCTAAGGATGATAATGATAAGAAGCAATGTGAGCACATTTTTCATGTAAGATACCACGTTAAAGACAAGGTATGTAGCATGATTATTCATAATGGAAGTTGTACTAATGTTACTAATGCTTTGTTGGTAGATAAACTAAAACTGGATACCCTTAAGCATCCTAAGCTGTATAAGTTGAAATGGTTGAATGATTGTGGAGAAAATAAAGTAATCAAGCAAGTTTTAGTTTCCTTTTCTATTGGTAATTACAAGGATGAGGTTCTTTGTAATGTGGCACCAATGCAAGCTTGTTATATATTTCTTGGTTGATCATGGTAGTTTGATAGTAAGGTTACTGATGATGATTATAAGAATAAATACTCTTTTGTAATTAAAAATCAGATTATTGCATTAACTCATCTTAAACCTTTTGAAGCATATGAAAATCAGATTAAGATAGCAAAAGAGTACAAAATGAAAAAAGAACAAATGATAGAATAAGAAGAAAAGAAAAAGGAAGAGAGTGAGAGGTCAAAGAAAAAGAAAGAAAGTGAGGTCAATGGGAAAAATTCAGATGGGAAGGGTAATGCTGAGAGGAAAGTTGGAGAGAAAAGTAAGAGGGTAAGTGTGCTTACTTGGAAAAATGAGATTAAGAGTGTTATGATTACAAGGTAGCAACTACTTGTATTTATGTACAAGGATCTTTATTTTTTGTCTAATGACCTTAATCCCTCTTTGCCTAGTGTGGTTGTTCTCTTATTATAAGAGTTTGAAAATTTATTTTTCGAAGAGATTCCCCTGAGATTACCTCCTTGAAGAGGAATTGAGCACCAAATAGACTTCATACCCATTACTGGCATACTAAACCGACCTACCTATAGAGCTAATCTTAAAGAAACCAAAGAGATACAAAGGCATTACTTCTTTACAAACTAAGTTACTTTGTTTTAAATTGCTTAAGGATTTGTATATTAATGATTTTGATTTTGAACAAGTATCTAATGCATATGATAACTGTTCATTTAGTGATTTTTATAGGCAAGAAAGAGTTTTGTTTAAAAGAGAGAAATTATGTGTGCTTATGTGTTTTATTCATGAGTCGCTTATTAAGAAAACTCATAGGGTTGGTTTGATGGCGCCCTATAGTGCGTAAAAGACTTTAGATATATTACATGAGCATTTTTATTAGTCTAATATGATGCATGATGCGTAATTTGTTTGTGATATGTGCATTACATATAGACAAGTAAATGTTAAAGTTAAATTGTATAGGAAAGAAAGGGCTTGGCTATATTGAGAAGCTAAGTGAAAAGGTAGAAGAAAAGAAAAAGATTGTATTGGTGCCTGAAAGAAAACACAATGGCGTGATGGAGAAGAGAGACCAACCTAAGTTAAAATGGGTTAGGAAAGACGTGATGGAGACTCCCATTCAAATGAGACAGACTGTCAAATATGTAGAGAAGGCTACCACACCAATTTCTAAAGAAAGGAGACATGAACTTGGTAAAAGAAATAAATTCAGGTTCAAAAGATTTTGCTAGAGCTGTGGTAAGTATTGGCACAAGGCAAATGTGTGTTGGAACAATAGGTCGAGAATGAAGAGAAATGTGAGGCAAGAGTTTAGGGAGAGACTCTATCGAGAAAGGAGAGAATCTCAGGTAGATAGAAGTCATATTCCATTGAGAAACAAGTTTGATTTATTGGGAGAGATTTGTGGAAGATGTGAAAGAGTTGGACACTTTACTGAGGACTGCTTGACATTGCTGGCCCATCAAAGGATGCAAAGGAGAACAAGCCAACCATTGTTGCCCGGTCAAGGAATGCAAAGGAGAACACCTATACAAGCTCTACAATTTGACCAAAGAAGAAGAAAAGGAAGAGAAACGTCTATGGTTGTGGAAGTAGCCTTAAAAGCTTCGAAGAAAGAAAAGTCATGGATCCTAGATAGTGGCTGCTCTTCACACATGACAGGAGACTCCATCTCACATGGTGTGCATGGTTAGATTTAATATGTTGCCAACAAATCCAAAGGGGGAGATTGTTGAACCCACCTTTGATGGCTAATGTTGGATTTGTTGTCAACACCATCTCACATGGTTATATGTGTTGATTTGATATTTTGAATGCTGTTAAGATGCAGAGAGGTCATTGGGCAAAACCGGTGATGACAGGTCAACTCTGGCATTGAAGAGTCAATGTTGATTGTGACCCTAAATTTTAAGGGTCAAGATTGATCATTGACCATTGACCATTGAACCTAAATTTTAGGAAGTCAATATTAACCATTGACCTAAATTTTAAGAATCAAATCCAAGCGTTAATTGTCAAGCAACATGTGGGAATTAATGATGACTATTGATGATTGTATAGCCTTAATACCAAAGCTTTATAAATACCCTTAGACGTCTTGCAAGAAGGAGGTGTGCTACAGAAAATTGAGAGAGTTGGCCAAAAAGAGAAAGAAGGAGCAGCTGCTAGCAAGAGGTGGAGTAGCAGCCAGTAGGTGGTGGAGCAGCAACAAAAGCGTCCTGCACTAGCAACCAATGCACAAGGTAAGTAGCAGTGGCGTGAGAAAACAGTTGCAATGCATAGGGAGAGCAGCAGTGGCACGAGAAAATAGCTGCAATGCACGGGGAGAGTAGCAGTGGCACGGGGAAATTGCTACAGCATGTGGGGAGAGCAGCAGTGGCTCAAGAAAATTGCTGCAGCCCGCGGGGAGAGCAATATAGCGGTGTGAGAAAATTGCTGCAGTGCATGAGGAGAGCAGTAGCGGCGCGAGAAAACAGCTACAGTGCATGGGGAGAGCAGTAGCAGCGCAAGAAAACAGCTGTAACGCATGGTAAGAGCAGCAAAGGCGCGAGAAAACTGCTGCAGCACATGAAGAAAGCAGTAGTGCATGTGGATAGTAGTAACAGCACATGCGGACAGCAAACACAACACGTGGATAACAGAAACAGCTTGTGTGGACAGCAGTTACAGTGCATGTAGATAGCAGGCGCAGAGAGCGCAAATAACAGGTGTAGCGCAGAGAGCGCAGACAGTGGGCGCACAGTGCGCATACAGTAGGCGCAGAGAGTGCGGATAGTAGGTGCAGAGAGTGCGGATAGCAGGCGCAATGCACGGGAACAGTGGGCACAGCACATGCTGACAGCAGGCATAAAGAGGGCCGACAGCAGGTTTAGAGAGAGTAGACAGTAGGGGCAGCGCGTGGGGACAGCGGGCACAGTGCACGCGGACAACAGGCGTAGAAAGCATGGACAGCAGGCGTAGAGAGTGTGGATAGCAGGCGCACCGCATGAGGATAGCGGGCTCAGTGCACACGAACAGCAGGCACAGACCACATGGACAGTAGGCGTAAAGAGTGCAGACAGCGAGCACAGCACGCACAGATAGTAGGTGTAGAGCACGCAGACAACAGTAAAAGTGCATGTAAACAGCATTAACAGCACACACAGACAGCAACGGACAGACATAGTAGCGTGTACAGATAGCATTAACAAAGCACGTGCAAACAGCAAGCGTAGCACGTGTGGACAGCAGCTGTAGTGCGTGCGGACAGTAATAGCAACGCGCGCAGGTAGCAGTGGCGGTGCATACAGACAAAATTAGCAACACATGCAAACAGCAGCAGTAATGCGTACAGACAGCAATAGCAGCACGTGCGAACAGCAATAGCAGCCCATGTACGTGCAAATAGCAATAGCAATGCATATGGATAGCGATAACAGTGCATACAGGTAACGATAACAGAATATGCAAGTAGTGATGGCAACACATGTAGGCAGCAGTAGTAGCAGGTCCAGTAGCTTGTAGTAGCAAGAGGAGGAGACGTACCCAACAGCAAGTCCAACAGCTTGCAGCAGCTGAGGAGAAAGCGTGCCTGGCAATAAGCAACAGTCGAGGAGAAAAAGTGCTTGGCAGCAAGTCTGGTAGCTTGTAGTAGCAAGAGGAGAAAACGTGTCTTATAGCAGCCAAGGAGAAAACGTGCCTAACATCAGATGAGAGATCCTGCAAAAGCAACAAGTGAGGCATCACTGGTAGGAGGTGAGACAACACTGGTAGCAAAGGAAGGAGAAGATTTGTATTCTACTATAGCAGTCTATACACATATAGTGATCATTTTCTAAGAAAGGTTTCTCCATAAACTCTTGATGGATTTGTTGAAAAACAGGGTTGGATACCCTTAAAGTAATTGGGAAATCAACTCCTTGATCAAGAGATCGTTGTAAGTGGTTAAGGAGTGGTTAGAGAGTGAAAATGAGCCAAAATATAGCTCCTTATAAGAAAGCACCATTAAAAATTTAAAGGAACCAAAATATAATATGTAAAAGCATGGCAAATCTAACTTAGATTACTATCTAATTTTGTGGTAGATGCTCAAACTTCAACTTTCCAACCAAAGGTCAAAACCATAGTTGGCAATGGACTTATTTCTAACCATCTCCATTAACATTGGAAATTTGTTAAAAAAGGTAGAAAAATGAGGGTTCCAAACACTAAGTTAAGCAAGAACTAAATGTGGCCCCCAAAATAGGAATAAAATAGGAACATTAATTAAATATTGGTATTTTGTCTCCATATTCCAATATGAACACAAGCTTTAAATCTTATAAAAGCAGCAAGTATGAATAGCATTACACAAATGGATAAAGAAATGAATCTGATTAAAGCCACACACTGATAAAGAGATAGCAAAAACACATTTCACATGTTAGTTCCCTTAAGGCATATTATAAAGTTGAAAGATCAAAATAATATGGTTATCCCATAAAGTGAACTACGTAATATCATTGTCAGGAATCCAATTGACTTTATTCAGAACACCATAACAAGCAATCTTGGTTTCTCATTTCATTCCAATCTTATCAACAAATACAATTTTATAGCAAAACAAAACGTCTCATCACAATTACAAATGTTATTATCATCTCCTAATGAAACTAAGGAAAAGACAATGAACAGGATTACTACTAAGATTGATCAAACCAAAAAACCTAGTTATGCTAGAGAGCAAAAGAGATGTAACAAATCAAAAATTCATGTTAAAAAACAAATTCATATTACAACAAGCACAAAAAATAAAAACACAGGTGGCTTATAAAAAATGCGGGAAAAGAACAAAGTAAATGAAATGAGTGACTTACATAAAAAAACACAAAAGTTGGGAAAGGTGGGATTTTCACACTTTACATAAGTTTGACAAAATGGGCTCCTTCGAAGAATTTGCTAGAGAAGCAATTGCAGAAACAACATGCTTGGCTTGAACACGAGTTCCCTTTGGTCATAGTCTCTCTGACAAAGGATAAAAATTGCTGATATGAAAATTAAGACACAAGGATGAAAATCAAATCAAAACCAAGGTAGAGGAAAAGGGGCATATTTTAGGAATTGGTTGAGCTCCAATTTGTAGCTCATTGAACAAGTATGGGCTAAGTATCAAACATTTGTATGTGTTCACATTCTATCACATATAAGTATGGGCTAAACAAGTTGAAACCAAGGATAAGTGGTCAAGTAAGGTGCTTAGCAAGGATTTATGTGAATAAAGGAGATGGGAAGTGGAAAATAATAAAATACATCAATGAGCACAATTATGTATTGAGTCCTAATAAAGTTAGATTTCATAAGCAACACTGGTAGATGCTGATCCAATTCAAAAGGAAGCTTGAAAATCGTAATATTGCAAGAGTAAGACCTGTGAAAAGTGTAAGGTCGACAGTCTTGGAAGCTAGTGGCTTCAAAACATGTTGTGCCTGTCAAAGGATTGTGTGAATTACATTGATAAGTATAAGAGATTAAAGTTGTAGAACAATGATGTGCAAGCAATGTAAAGTTTGTTTATTACAATGTGGTAGTAGAGGCATAATTTTTTCCTCTTAGTAGATAACACCAATTATGGAACATTGAGAAAATGTCTTTTGGTCTAATGGCACAAGTAGGGCAACTTTCCAAGAGTTAGGAGATATAGTGTCATTCCAATAATAAATACTTGGTAAACAAATATAACATGCCATTTGTGTCATTTGTAGGTATCAACTATCATGGACAGTTAATTTTGCTTGGTTGTACTCTAGTAGGTGGAAAGGAAATGCAGAATTATATGTGGGTATTTAGAGCATGGTTGGTTCTCCAAAAAAAAAAAAAACATGGTTATAGGGCATGAATGAGCAAAGACCCAAAGTCATTATGACTAATTAAAGTGAAAATATAAGATCTACCATTGAGGTTTGAAGTTCCTGACTTCACCCTAGGATCTACTAGTTTGTGATACTGAGAGGGGGGTGAATCAGTATCACCACAATTCGCAGATATGTGAACAACTTCAACCTCTTCTTAAAAGCAAACTCTTTCTCAGATTCGACTAAGGTAGATCTATTGCTACCTACTAATCACAATAGTCCCCAAAGTCACCTTTCAGACACCTTGCCTAATAGACAATTCGGATGTTCTTATTTAGGTCTTCTTTTAGGTTATGGGTTAGCTAATATTTTAGCTGCATTCACAACTCAATTGAAAACACAGAACATAAAGCAAATTAAGGACACACAAGATTTACGTGGTTCTATCAACGTGACGTACATCCACAGTGGTAGGGACTCTCCCTTACCAAGACTATCCACTATACTTGAGAATTCCAGTTACAATGGATGCCTTAATCCTCTGCTCCTTTCACTATTGCAATTACTAAGCAAGTACAATACAAAGAGTGTCACTTATTGTGTCTACCCTTCTTTTAACTTGTCTTGCCGCTATTGAATTGAATGGCTGCTTCATTGCTACTTAGAAGTTCACCACAACGCTCTCTAACTTGTCTTGAAGAAATCTGGAAATACGTTGAGTTCTTTCCGATGCTTCGCCAAATTCTTCTTTAAGTTGTCTCACACAGCTCTTGCTTTCACCGTCTCACGGTCTCACCCATCTCCTTGTGTCACGGCTTGCCTCATGTTTCTGGTTCACTATTCCATGTCTCACAGCCTGCCTCATGTTTCTGGTTTGGTGCTACACATCTCACACACGTTTTTGGTTTGCACCCTTTGCTGGTCACACACCTCATGCACGCTTCTGATTTGGCATTTCACATCTCACGTACGTTTCTGGTTTGCACGCCTTGTTGGTCACACACCTTACCACCGTTTCTGGTTTGCACTTGTCCGTTTTACACCTCTAGACAGCTTCGTTTGCTCTCCCGGTGGTCTCCTCTTTCATGGTTTCTCCTCTCTTCCCTTACAGACGGTGTTCTGTCTTCTCTCTTAGGTGAGTCACACGGTTTTCTCCAGGCGTCACACCTCTTTGTCCTGTGTTCTCCCTTGCCGTCCAGCCTTGCTTTGGCCGTTCTCCTCCTTGCTTGGCTGTCCACCCCTTTGCCATTGGTTGTGTTTGGCCATGTAAATTGGTTTAGACGTTTACCTTGTTTGGCCGTGTAGCTTGGTTTGGATGTTCACCTTTGGCCGTGTAGATTGGTTTGGACGTTCACCTTTGGTTGGCCAGTTGTCTCCCTTTGGCTGTCCCTTTGTGTTTTGCTATCCAACTCTTGCTGTCCAGCTGTTCCTCCCTTGTTTTCTCTCTTTGGCTGGTCACCCTTTGTGTTTTGCCGTCCAGCACCTTTTGATTTGTGATTTGCCGTTCACCTTTGGTTGCTGTCCAGCCGTGTCTTCTCCTTTGTAGGTGGTGGTTTGCCGTTTGCTCCCTTGTGTTTGCCGAGTGGTTTGCTATGGACATCTTTTTGTTTGGCTGTCTCCTTACGTTTTCTCTCTTTGGTCAACTGGTTGTCTAGGTTTGCTGTTTGTTTTGCTCAATTGCCGACTTGTCTTCATTTGTTGTCTTCCAATGGCCTTTAAATACTCCTCCATGAAACCCTAATAGGGCTTACTTGCGGTGAATTTACTGTCTTGCCCCTCCATGTGGCTTTACTTTCTTACACACTTAAACTTAGTTGACAACAATTACAACCCATACAAGGTTGTGGGAACAACAAGGTTATTTTTTAAAACAACATTCAATACCAATAGTGTATGTAGCAAAAAGTTTCCTAATAAATTGAGGAAGTGTTTGTGTTATGATGAGTTGAGAGAAGTCTTTTATGCTATATAAGGCTGATTTAAATGTAAAATTTCAAGAGAGATAGGAAGCTATGTTTTTTTCTTTTGTTTTTTTTGAACATCGTGTTTTATTGTTGTAAGTGTGAAACTATACAAATGCACTAGATCATAAAATTATGTCAGTTATGCCAACAAAAAACACAAAAAAAACTTATAGAGGAGATATCCTTATAAGTTAAATAAATAAGCTCTTTAGATCTATGCTACAAAAGTAGTGTGACAATTCCTCCTTTGTTTGGCCAAAGTATTTGCAAAATAATTGCATTCTCAAGGTAGGAAGACAAAAAACACTTGGTTTCTTTCTATATTATTAATATGGTTGAATATAGACACGATCTTATGAGGTTTTCCTTCCTTATTATTTATCTATGTCACCTTTCTTTGGGAATTGCTCTCCATGATCAATGGAGCTCCACACTTTTTCCTTTGCTGCCAAAGATTGATTGCTTCTCTAATAGCAAGAAGCTTTGCCTCATTAATTCTAAAAGCCTCAATTGCTTGAAAAACATACAAATTACTTTCTTATCATCACCACTTAGCATACCTTCTATACCTTCTAGCCCATACTCGGGCATCCACATTGCGTCTATGTTGAACTTATATGTGCCTTATGGGAGGGGTAACCATTTAAGTTCCCATGGTTGTTTCTTTTCCTTCTTAATAGGTTGAACACATTAAAGGTTCATTATGAAGTTGTCAAATATGAAACTACTTTATGACCACTTTGCTTATGACCACCATTATAACCTAACATGAATCAAATAACACGTATTGTCAACCTAAAAGGACTTACCTACAAACACATGATTGTTCCTTATTAACCAAATGGACCACTTGATGGCGTAAAACTTTGTCAACCATATCTCTCTAATTGAACATCCTAGATCCAAACTACATGCCTCCCATGCATCTTTAATTGATCTTGGAACCACTCATGACACACCCCACTAGTTTAAACACATACACCAAACTACCTAAGTGTGGTGGTAGTGAAAAAACAAACGAGTGACTAACTCCTACACCTTAATGCATATTGACCTTTTGTAGCCAAAGATGAGACTCAAAGGCAATTTAAGAAAGTGTATAAAAACAAGATCTTGTCATTAGTACAAAAGGAGGTAGTAGTTGACATACTTTATTTTGAGATTTAGAAAATTTTTTATTGTGCATTCAATGTAATTTAAGATGTTAATCAATGGAACATGATGTTGAGCCCATCTTTGATAGTAAATGTTGGATTTGTTGTCAACACCATCTCATACGGTTATATATGTTGATTTGAGGTTATGAATGTCATTGAGATGCAAAGAGGTCATTGGGAAAAACCAGTGATGACAGGTTAACCTTGATGTTGAGGAGTTAATGTTGACCATGACCCTAAATTTTAGGGCTATCGTTGACCTTAAATTTTAGGAAGTCAATGTTGACCATTGACCCTAAATTTTAGGACTTAAATCTGGCTTATATGGATAGTAGCCGCAATTTATGCGGACAACAGTAACATGTGCAGATAGAAGTAGCAGCGCGTATGGACAACAGGAGTACCACACACGGACAGCAAGAATAACGTGTATAGTAAGTAGCTACAATACATGTGGATAACAGGAGTAGCGCGTGCGGAATGCCTGTAGACAGCAACAGCTGCGCTTGCAATATGCGTGTGGACAGCATGAGCAGCGCGCACGAACAACATTAGCAGCACACATGGATAGCAGCAATAGCGCAAGTGGGCAGCATTAGTAGTGTGCACAGACAGAAGTGGCACCATGTGAGGACAACAAGAGTAGTGCACATGAACAGCAGCAGCAATGCATGTGATAGCATTAGCAGCGCACATAGACAGTAACGGCACCCCGTGTGAACAGTAGAAGCAATGCACACAAACAGCAACAGCAATGCGTGCAGACAGCATTAGCTTCATGTGCAGCACTGGTAGCAGGTAAGACAACACTGGCAGTAAAGGAAGGAGAAGATCCATATTCTGCTCTAGCAATCTGTACACATTGAGTGATCATTTTCCAGGAAAGGTTTCAATAGAAACTCTTAATAAACTGACTAAATAAGGGTAAGATACCCTTGGAGTGATTGGGAGATCATTGTATGTGGTTAAGGAGTGATCCTTCCACAACCAAATTGTATCCCTTAATAACAAGAATGGATTGTGTGATTTAAGAGTGATCCTATCACACTGTGGATGTAGCTCACACATTATGGGTGAACCACGTAAAAATTATCATGTGTGCTTGGGTGCTTACGCTTTAATTTATATTTATACGGTCGCGCTCACAGAAAGAAGAAAAATAAAAAATTGGATCATCAACTCTAATAAGTCACAGATGTTAAATTTGGATTGATTTGTAAAAAGAGTATGTCTCACACTGATTCACCCCCCCTTTCAGTGTGACACCTAAAATGGTCCTCATTAAGTGGTATTAAAGCCTGGTTCCTTTGTTAATCCAATTTTTCTGCTTTGAAGTGAAGTTTTGCATTGTTATGTGATTTTTTATTTGTATTGCTACTTGAGATCATGGATAGCATGAACAGTGTCAATAGCAAGGGCATCCCTATGTTTGATGGACAGAATTATCAATTATGGAAGAATAAAATGCTCCCATATCTGATGTCCCTTAGTCTTGAAATGTTTAAGTCTGCTGTTAGTGGCTTCATCCTTGTTGCTGAAGGTGATCCTATGATGCTGGTTGATAAGAAAAACTTGGAGTGTGATGGAAAGGTGAGAAATGCCTTATATGCCTCCCTGTCCGATAAAGAATTCACCAAGGTGATAGGGTGCAACACAACCAAGCAAATCTGGGACAAATTGAAGAATATCTATGAAGGAGATAAGATTGTAAAGGAAGCCAAGCTACAAATTTGTAGGAGTAGATTCGAAGACATAAAGATGCAAAATGATGAGACTATGGATGTGTTCTTCATAAGAGTCAATGAAATTGTGTGCTCCATCAGAGGTTATAGAGAGGACATCCATAATGCTACTTTAGCAAGGAAAATACTTAGAACCTTGCTAGAAGCTTACAACACCAAAATGTCTTTCGTAGAAGATAGAGATCTAGATAGTTTGCCCTTAGATGATGACCTGCACAACATATTGGTGGCTTATGAAATGAGAATAGCCCCAATGAAGAAAGAAAAGAAGTTTAAGTTGGAGAAGAAGCTAGCTTTCAAGGTAATGAGGAAATTAAACATTAAAGACCAAGAAAAGGAGTCTGACAGCAGCTCTAAAGAAGAGGATGATGATACTAAGCTGGATGAAGTCATGACATACATTATCAAGAACTTAAGGAAAGGAAAAGGGAAGTACAAGGGAAAATTACCCTTGAAGTACTTTAGCTGTGGACCAATTGGGCACTTTGCTGTGGATTGCCCAAAGAGAAGAGAAGCAAATAATGAGGATGATGATGAGTTAATCCTAAGGAGGAAGACAAAGCAATCCAATTATTCCAAAGCTGGAAATTCAAGTGCCAAAGGGAAAAAGAAGTTCTTCAGATCCAAAAGAAGAAATTTCTTGAGCAAGTTAGAGGAAGAAGATTCTAAAGAAGAAAGTGATGATGATTCCGATGATAAGGTTGCAAAAGATGTGCTGGTTGCTTAAGTAGATGATAATCAAGAATCTTCTAGTGAGGAGAAATCAATAGAAGAGGAAGAGGATGAATTGTTGGAGCAACTAAAAATGAGTTGAGAGCTTGTTTGCATAAAAACAACAAGTTGGAAAAAGAGGTAATTCATCTTAAGAAATTGTGTGAAAATTCTTCTGCTGATGAATCTAATATCTAGGTGAAGGTAAAGGAGTTTGAAGCAAAAGAGGAGTGCTTGAAGAGGATTAAGGAGCTGAGCATACTTGAGGCAGAGCAAGGCAAGATACACGAAGACCTTAGTGCTAAGGTGATTGCACAAGAGCAAGAGATGCTAACTTTGCAAGCTAAACTTCACAAGGCTAATTTTGAGCTAAATGAGCATGAAGAAAGCTTTATGGAGGCCATAGAAGTGAAAAAAGAGTCTTCATCAGCAAATGCCATCAAAGAGGATTTTACCAAAAGGTTGGATGAGTGTCTAAGCAATCAAAAACCTCATTCCATGGGGAAGAAAAGACTTGGCTACATTGAAAAGACAAGTGAGAAGGTAGAAGAAAAGAAGAAAATTATGAGAAGGCTGGCACACTAGTTGCTAAATAAAGAAGACATGAACTTAGTAAATGAAGTAAATCCAGGTTTGTAGGTTTTTGCTAGAGCTGTGATAAGTATGGGCACAAGGCTAATGCTTGTTGGTACACTTGACCTATAATAAAGAAAAGTGTGAGGCAAGAGTCTAAGGGAAGACTTTATAAAGAAAGGAGGCAGTCTCAGGTGGAAAGAAGTCATATTCCACTAAAAAACAAGTTTAATGTACTAAGAGAGGTTTTTGAAAGATGTGAAAGGGTTGGATACACTGTTGAGGGTTTCTTGACATTGCTACCCAGTCAAGGAATGCAAAGGAGAACACCTACAAATGCTCCCACATTTGGCTAAAAAAGAAAAAGAGGAAGAGAAATGACTATGGTTGTGGAAGTAGCCTTAAAAACTTCCAAGAAAGAAAAGTCATGGATCCTAGATAGTATCTACCCTTCATATATGGCAGGAGACTCCAAGATGTTTAAGGAAGTAGTAAAATATGATGGAGGATCAATCATATTTGGCAATGATGGTACCTTAAAGATTAAAGGTATTGGTGCTGCTAAAATCAGTGCAGAAAAGTTGAAATCAAAGAAAGTGCTTTATGTTGAAGGGTTAAAACACAATCTCATCAGTGTTAGCCATCCATGTGATGATGGACATGAACTTACTTTCAACAATAGTGGCTGCACAGTAAAGAGACTAAGAGATGTTGCTGTCCTTACTAAGGGTGAAAGAATAAATGGAAACTTATACCAAGTTTCCAGAAGGTAGAACACATGCTACATGAACACCAAAGATAAGAATTTGTTGTGGCATAGGAAACTGAGACATCTTGGACAAAAGAGGATGAACTTAAGTATTTAGCCAACCCCTAGAGGCTGATGTATTCTCTAACCCCTCTACCCTTCCCTTTTCTATTATTCTTTAGATTTATTGTCAAAGGGAGAGATATTTTGCATAAATCTAAAGAAGGTGTATACTTATAAAAAGGGGGAGTATTTTGATGGATAAAGAGGGAGAACTTGTTAAGGGGGAGAAGCAAAAAGGGGGAGTAGCAAGAGAGATGCATATTTTAGGGGGAGCTATGAATAACAATGCAGGGGGAGCAATAAATGTTGACAATTGTTATATGTGCATTGTTGGATTTAATGTGTTGCCAACAAATCCAAAGGGGGATATTATTGAGCTTGTCTTTGATGGTTAATGTTAGATTTGTTGTCAACACCATCTCACTTGGTTATATATGTTGATTTGAGGTTATAAATGCTATTGAGATGCAGAGAGGTCACTAGGAAAAATCATTGAGGACAGGTGTACCCTGATGTTGAGGAGTCAATGTTGACTGTGACCTTAAATTTTAGGTGTTAGGATTGACCGTTGACCGTTGACCATTGACCCTAAATTTTAGGAAGTCAATATTGACCATTAACCCTAAATTTTGGGACTTAAATTTGGCCATTGATTATAAGGCAACCCTTGGAAATCAACGATGGCCATTGATGATCATGTAGCCTTAATCTCAAGGCTTTATAAATACCCCTATGCTCTTTCAAAAAAGGGGTGTGTTGCAGAAAATTGAGAGAGCCAGCCAAAGAAAGGTGAATGGCAAACCTAAAGCCAAAAGGAGAGGTAAACAGCAAGAAAGGAAACAGCCACCGCACTAGTAAGCCGTCATAAAGGTGATAGCAGCAGCTGGCCATTACATCAGCACATCCTGAAGGCTTTCTAACAGACCAGTAGCAGCAGACGTCCCTGCAGGTCTAGGAGGGTATACTAGCACTAGCAGCATGTCCTTGCATGTCCAGGAGGGTATACCAGTAGCAGCCAGGAGGATATACCCACACCAGCAAACACTACCAAGATAGCAGCCACACCAGCAAACCCTTACCATAGCAACAGCTAGCGTTAGCAAATCCTCACCAAGGTAGTAGCCACACCAGCAAACCCTCACCAAAGCAGCAACCACACTAGTAAACCAACAAAGCAGCTAAGGAAGACAAACCAAAAAGAGGTAGCAGTAGCTTTTGAGTCTAGCAGGAGATGGAGTAGCAGCACAAGGGTCCTATACTAGCAACCAACATGCAGCAATAAGTGGTGCACCAATAGATAACATGTTGTTCCCACAGCCTTGTATGGATTATAATTGTTGTCAACTAGGTTTAAATGTGCAAGAAGGTAAATCCACATGGAAGGGCAAGAATGTAAATCCGCCACGTAAGCCCTATTAGGGTTTCATGGAAGAGAGTATATAAAGACCTTGGAAGATAAAATTAAGGTAAAGCCAACACAATTGAATACACGGCAAAACACAAAAGTGTGGACGGCCAAATAGAGAAAATAGAAAAACACAACATACGACCAAAGCACATCGATGGCAAGAGAACGACAAAATAGAAAAGAAGCGGTCAGCAAATTGAGCAAATCGGTATAGCCATCGTCGGAAGAAGAAGAGAAAAAGAAAATTGAGTAAATCGGAGCACCACAGGTAGAAGGAGAGAGAAATCGACTACAAAAAAGAAATCAACTGTCGAGAGAGAGAGGGAAAGAGGAGATAGTCAACGGTTGGGCTAAATGAAGAACAACCATCGAGAGAGAAAGAAAGGGGAGACGGCCGGGCTGAATGAAGAACAGAGGTCGTGAGACGGCCATAGAAGAGAGAGATACAGTTGGTAAAAATAAAGAAAAGAGGAGACGGCTGAAGGGGTTGGACGACTAGACGGCAGACCAGAAGAGTGAAATGGCAAAATCCTATTCAGCCAACCAAGTGAGCCGACGATAGAACAAAGGAAGGAGAGAAAATCTGACACAGTCGAAGAGGAGAGTGGACAACAAAGGAACGACACACCACTAGCATACCAACGGTCGACAGAACACGAGAGAAAGAGAGAAAAATTGAGACAGCCGTTGGAAGAGAGAGAAAAGAGGTATACAGCCAGAATAAAGGAGTCGACGGGAAGGAGAGAGAAAACACGGCCAAATAAGGGAAAAGGAGAGAAAATCTGGAACGGCCAAAGAGGGGTGGACGAAGAGAGAGAGACCGTCGGCAGAACAGAGGAAATTTGGCTGGACAGTGAGAGAGAAATCCTACTGGACGGTAAGAGAGAGAAATCTGGTTAGACAGCAAGAAAGAAAGATACGAACAGGCGAGCCGTGAGACAATGAAATCGTGAGACAAGGAGACGGGTGAGACCATGAGATGGTGAAAGTAGGAGTTATGTGAGATAACCTAGAGAAGGAATTTAGCAAAGCATCAGAAAGAACTCAACGTATTTCTAGATTTCTTCAAGAGAGGTTAAAGAGCGTTGCAATGAACTTCTAAGCGGCAGTGGAGCAGCCTTTCAATTCAACAGAGGCAAAACAAGCTAGAAGAAGGGTAGACACAGTAAGTGACACTCTTTGTATTGTACTTGCTTAGTAATTACAATAGTGAAAGGAGTAGAGGATTAAGACATCCATTGTAACTGGAATTCTCAAGTATAGTGGATAGTCTCAGTAATGGAGAGTCCCTACCGCCGTGGATGTACGTCACATTGATGGAACCACGTAAATCTCGTGTGTCCTTAATTTGCTTTACGTTCTGTGATTTGAATTGAGTTGTGAACGCAACTAAAGTATCAGCCAACCCATAACTTAACGAAGACCTAAACAAGAACATCCGAATTATCTATTAGGCAAGGTGTCTGAAAGGTGACTTTGGGGACTATTGTGATTAGTAGGTAGCAATAGATCTACCTTAGTCGAGTCTGAGAAAGAGTTCGCTTTTAAGAAGAGGTTGAAGTTGTTCACTTACCTACGAATTGCAAATTGTGGTGATACTGATTCACCCCCACTCTCGGTATCACAAACTAGTAGATCCTAGGGAGAAGTCGGGAACTTCACAATAGCAGTGACACGATAAAACAGCTATAGCATGCACAGATAGCAGCAACCTTGTGAGAAGACAACTGCAGTGTATGGGCATAGTAGTAGTGGCACGAGCAAACAACAGCACTGCAAGTTGATAGTAGCAATGGGGCGAGCAGACAACAGTAGCACGGTTGGATAGCAGCAACAGTGCGAGTAGACAGTAGTAACACCCTCAAATAGTAGGAACACCACATGTGGATAGTAGTAGCAATGCATGCGGATAGCAACAATGCGTGTGAATAGAAGCAATAGCACGCAGGGCCAGCAGGAACAGCGTGTGCAGTAAGCAACCATAGTGCATGTGGACAATAGAAGTAGTACTTGTGGAGTGTGTGCAGGCAGTAGTAATTGTGCTTGTGAACAACAAGAGCAGTGCATGCGAAGTGCGTGTGAGTAACAACAGCAACGTGTGCAGACAACATTAGTAGCGTGCGCAAACAGCATTAGCAATGCACACAAATAGTAGCAGCAATATGTGTAGACAGTATTAGCAACACGCATAGACACTAGTGGAACCATGCACGAACAACAGGAGCAGCGCACACGAACAGCAGTGACAGCGCATGTGGACAGCATTAGCAGCGTGCGTGGACAGCAATAGCAACATGTACGAACAGAATTAACATCGCATGCAGCACCTGCATCACATGAGACAACACCGGTAGCGAAGAAAGGAAAAGATCCATATTCTGCTTTAGTAGTCTGTACACATTGAGTGATCATTCTCTAGGAAAGGTTTCACCATAAACTCTTGATAAAGTGGCTGAATAAGAGTGGGATACCTTTGGAGTGATTAAGAGATCATTATAAGTCGTTAGGGAGTGATCCTTCCATAAGTTATTAAGGAGTGATCCTTCCACAACCAAATTGTATCCCTTGATAACAAGAGTGGATTGTGTGATTTAGGAGTGATCCTATCACATTGTGGATGTAGCTCACACATTGTGAGTGAACCACGTAAAAATTGTCATGTGTGCTTAGGTGCTTGCGCATTAATTTATATTCATATAGTCGCGCTCACATAAAGAAGAAAAATAAAAAAATTGGATCATTGACTCTAACAAGTCACAAACGTTAAATCTGGATCGATTTGTAAAAAGTGTATATCTCACACTGATTCACCTCCATCTCAGTGTGAGACCTAAAACGGTCCTCATCATACAATGTAAGTTGGGTAAGAGAAACATAAGTCTTTTCAAGTTGTTTATGATATGTGTTTTTGCGTACGACTTAGTCATGAGATAACTCACAAGAAAATCCTTTTTTCCTTTATTGAATTTCTTTCCCTTTTTAAATCCTATGGTTAGTGCTAAAAAAATTTATTCCTCAACAAGCTTTCTATCAATAATTCTTAAAAAAAAAATTATGACTCCATCTTATTCATTATAATGTCCTTTAAATAAGTTGAATACATAAAGTTTTTAAAAACTAAAATAGAATATAAATATGCTAACTTATTCTTTTATTAAAAATAGACTTCTAAAAATAATAAACTTCATAAATAAGATAACTACTATAGAAACAAACCAATTAACTATTAACTTCTTTGCTAATTGCCATATCAACTCCTAACCATCAACTCTTAAATAATCTCTTTATATACTTCCTCTCTATGAATGCATCTTAAATATTAGTACTCCCCTTTGGACAAAGAGCATGTCCTTAAGCTCGAATTCAAGATAGGTCTCCTTAAATTCTTTAAGAAACTCCCAAGAAGTCTCCTCTATTTGCAGTCCCTTCTACTACACTAATAACTCCCATTTTCCTTTATTGAGCCTAGCTTGTAAAATTGCATTAAAAACTAGACTTCATTTGTTATCCAATAATTATGGAAAAGGGACTGAAGTTATTGGTGGAGTTTCCTTGTGCTCTTTTGGTAAAGATACATGCACCACATTAAGAATTTTACTTCCTTGTAGTAAGGCCAAATGATAAGCTACCTCACCAATTTGTTAGACTACTTAGAATGGTTTGAAATACTTAGGTGTTAGTTTCTACGAATCCCCTTGAACCATTGATAACTACCTATAAGGTTGTAATTTCAACCACACCTATAAACCACCTTAAAAGTGATCTCACAATAGTGAAGGTCATATGCTTACTTTAATCTTGCTTGTGCTTGGATTAATCACCCCCTTAATTTAACCAATACTCCATCTTGCTCCTAAAGGGCTTAATCTAACATATTTAACTTCATGACACCATGATCATAAGACAACAAACATGAGGGGTCATGACCATATACTATACAAAATGGTGTAACTTGTAAAGAGAAATGGAAAGATGTGTTACAATAAAATTTAGCCCAAGGAATCCATTCCATCCAACTCCATGGTTTATCCCCCATAAAACATTACAAGTATATCGTAGTGGTCTTATTCTCACCTTCATCTGACCATCTGATTGAGGATGACATGTAGATGAATAATTCAAATCCATCCTATATAACTTAAACAACTCTCATGAAAACATAGTTATGAAAATCCTCTCTGTCACTCATAAATGACTCTATAAGGCCATGCAATTTGAAAATCCTCTCAAAAGACACACGAGCCACATAAATAGTAACATAAGGGAGTGCAATGTACGTAAAATAAGCCATTTTAGAAAATTGGTCTACCATTATAAATAATAAAGACTTATCTTCATCTTTGGTAACCCATCAATGAAATCCATTGACATGTTAGCCTAAATTTGAGTGGGAATAGTTAAGGGTTACATTAACCTTGCAAGAAGAGATTTGCCAATTTATTCTGCTAGCACACATTGCATGGTTGTACAAATTTTGCCATTATTCCCTTCATTCCCTTCCCAATAAAAATTAGCCTTAACTTACTGTAATAACTTTTGAAGGCCCTAATGGGTGGAGTTACAAAATCCTACTAAGATTATGTAAATCAAGGTAGAATTTGACGATAAGTAAACCCTACCCTTATACAAAAGCAATCCCTCTTAGACCATTTAAGAAGCACTTGCCTCTCTTAATTTTGCTTGTTGTCATAACTCTTGTAATTTTGTTTTCATTGCAATTTCCTCATCTTAAATACTCTTTTGTAATTAAAAATTGGATTGTTGTATTAACTCATCTTAAACCTTTTAAAGCATATGAAGATCAGATTAAGATAGCAAAAGAGTGTAAAAGGAGAAAAGAACAAATGATAGAACAAGAAAAAAAGAAAAGGAAAGAGAGTGAAAGGTTAAAGAAAAAGAAAGAAAGTAAGGCTAATGGGAAAATTTCAAATGGGAAGGGTAATGCCAAGAGGAAAGCTGGAGAGAAAAGTAAGAGGCTAAGTGTGTTTGCTTGGAAAAGTGAGGTTAAGAGTGCTATAATTACAAGGCAACAACTACTTGTATTTATGTGTAGGGATGTTTATTTTTTGTCTAATGACCTTAACCCCTTTTTACCTGGTGTGGTTGTTATGTTATTGCAAGAGTTTGAAAATTTATTTTTCAAGTCACATGATCAAGCTATGACTTGATCCGTATACTAAGTTGTATTAAAGGACTTCTTTTTTTTTTGTTTTAGGTTGCTAGATTTTAAGTTAAGGCTAAATAAACATGTAAAAAGGCTTAAATTCATGGGTTTATTAAGCTTGGAAGTTTAGCTGAGTCTTGATACATTAGTTAGGGTTTATACTTTGACTTATATACTTAGTTATCATTAGTTGTAGCCTTTTAACGATTCTTACATCAAGGTAGATTTATATTCCTTAGTTAAAAGAGATCCCCTATAATTGAGGTCTCTCTTATCTAGATATGATAGAAACGTCTTTTCCTTATAAGAGTATGATGTTTACATGCCTATCTAAACACCAAAACTATACAAAATGAGGATCATGAATAATATTAAGGTATTTTCAACAAGTTTTACTTTGCTTTCTTATGTTCTTGGAAGAATATATTATATTGACTTATCAAAGGAGTGATCAACTTTTGTGATATCTTAAGATTGGGGTTTTTAGGGCTTAGTTTCCTTAAGGTTCTAATTTTATTAATCTAACTTGTTTCTTAACTTTTTGGGATATGCATAACAATTTGATTCAAAAGTTCCTAGGATAGGTCATTTAACAAGTTCTTTGTCACAAAGTCAATAAATATAAGTCTGCTTGACCAATCACAATACATGGGTTAATTACTCCCATTAGTTCTATTTATTTGTCCAAGATAACATTGTCCCATCTAACAATCCAAGGCATATGATATAACATTGCAAAAGGTAATGCTTTATCTTTGGCCTTTTTGTTTTCCCAAAATTATACAAACACATAAAAGAGTGAGTTTTGTGAGACTTACTCGTTATTTACTAGCAATCTTATAGGTATAATGTCTAATGGTAAAGAAGGCAATTTCCCATATGGAGAGGAAAAAGTAGTTATTATAGACTTCAAATTGCTTATGAAATCTTGAGAGTAAAAGTTTGATAGAATTAACCAAATTTTTTAAGAAGTCAAGGATAGGATAGATAAAATAAAAGGGAAATCGAGTGTAAATCCTAAAAGGCTAGTTGGAAGGGTCATGTAGTAGTAATTAGAAAATGATTTAGGTGAAGATGGTGATGATGACTATGATAACGGTGATAATGATAATAAAACTTTAAAGGTGGATTGAGGAGGATTTGGTATTAGGAATGGTAAAGTAGTACGAGGCAATAGAAATGCTTATGATCGTTATAATAGAGGTTAGGATAATAAAAATAGAATGGAGGAAGGAGTGGATAGAAATATGAGTATTATTAAAATGAAGGTTATCTCTTTTTAAGGAAAAGTTAACCCAAATGTGTACTTGGACTAAAAGAGAAGGGTAGAGCTATTATTTGATTATTATAACTTTTCTAAGAAAAAAAAAAGGTTAAGATAGCTTTGATTGAATTTATTGATTATATAGTAATGTGGTGGGACTAGCAAATTACTACTAGGAGGAGGAATTTTGAAAGACCAATCAATACTTAGAAAGAGTTGAAGACTATGATGAAAAGGAGGATTGATCCTAGTTCTTATTATAGGGATTTGTATAACATGTTGTAGAGCTTTATACAAGGTTTAATGAGTGTGGAAGGGTACCTACCATAAAGAGATGAAGATTGTTATGGTTAGGACAAATGTAATGGAAGATAGGGAGGCAATTATGGCTAGGTTCCTCCAAGGGTTGAATAAAAACATAACTGATATTGTAGAATTGCAACATTATGTAGAGTTGAGGATATGGTACACATTGCTATGAAAATTGAGAGGCAGCTTAAGGGAAGGAATACTTCTAGATATAATCAAAACTTGGGTTCATCTTTTTCCAAGCTGAATTGGGTGAAGAGGGAAGAGAAGACAACTCCTAAGAGTAAAACTGATACACATAAGTTCAAGATTATTTGGGGCAGTCTTGAAAAGAGCAAATTTAAGGATAAACTGGAGGTCACCTAAGGAGAAACTAGAGACATCAAATGTTTTAGGAGTTTAGGTAGAGGTCATGTAACATCACAATACTTTAATAAAAGGTCTATAATCCTTAGGGAGGATGGTGAATATGAGAGTGGGAATGAGTCTAGTAATGAGGCTCATATACCACCGTTAGTAGATGTTAGTGATGTTGATGAGGTAGTAAAGTAATTAAAGCATAGAGAGAAACTTATAGTGGTTTGGAGAGCTCTTGGTGTATAAGTTAAGGAGATAGTGATGAGGGAGTAAGTGTTTGGTGAAAGATAGAAGTTGTAGCTTGACTATAGATAGGGGTAATTATACCAATATAACTAGCATAAAGTTAGTCAAGAAGTTAGTTTTACCCACAATTAAACATCTTAGTCAAATGGAAACAGATTGTGGTTCCATTCTCCATTAGTAGATATAAGGATGAGGTATTTTGTGATGTTGTACTTATATACACAAGGGCAGTTATTATTAGGCCATCCTTGGAAATTTAATAGAAGAGTTTTACATGATGGTTGCCAGAACCGTTATTCTTTTAACATGGATGAAAAACCATTCACACTTGTTCCATTGGCACCAAAACAAATGTATGAAGACCAAGTGAGACTTTATGAAAGTGTGTAAAAGAGAAGTGAAAAGAAAGAGAGGGTAAAGAGAAAAGAAAGTAAGGGAGACAAAAACAAGGTGAGAATGCTTGAGAGTGATAAGCACAAGAGTGGTTAGATTTAAAGGAGTGAAAGTGATAGGGTGAAAATGCTTAAGAGTGATAAACATAAGAGTGGTCAAATTCAAAAGAGTGAAGATGCAAGAAAATAAGTTAATGTGTATATTAAAGGAGCAGATGTTTGGTTGCCTTCTAAGTTAAGCAGCAAATGATCTTAATCCATTATAAAGATTTTTATTTTTCTAACATGAACTTTGATTCTTCTTTGCCTAATACCATTTTATCTTTGTTGCAAAATTATAGTGATGTATTCCTTGAGAAGATCTTGGTCGACTTACCACCAAAGAAAGGGATTGAACATCACATTAATCTTATTCCAAATGGTCACGGAATTAGGTTTTGGACGTGCTAACCCGCGCGGCACTTAGACAATCTTGTGAGAGAAGATGCTAAGTAAGCCTTAGAGAGTTTGAGAGAATCAACTTGGAGTCGAGAGAGGCTAGAAAGGGACAAGGAAACCGAAGGCACAAGAGAGAGAGCTTTGCAAAGAAGAAAACTTCAACTCACTGGTATCTTTACAAATGAGAGGAGTGGGGTATTTATAGTGGTTCCACCTCCTCAATGTGTGGCTAGGATCCATTTGATCTAATGGTTTCTATTACTTTACGCTTTACAAGAAGATAAGGCACACTTTACAATAATTCATCCAAAATGTTCTGGCTAAGTCTTTGGGCTACAATTGAGCTAGGCATCTAACGGGCCTAGTTTGGCAATGCTCTTGGGACGGGCCGTGACATCCTCCCCCACTTGATCTCATGACGTCCTCATCACGTCTTCGTCCTTGTAACGTTGAATATGTTCAGCAAATTGCTAAAGCAAATCTTCTCGTTCCCAACTAACCTCTTGGTCTGGTAGATGTTTCCATTTGACTAGGTACTCGGTATAGTTAGGAACTCCCCTTTTTCGCATCACCCTATCAGCAAGGATGCATTCTACTTCCTTGTTGAATTTGGTGATGACGGCAATTGGTGCATGCTTGGATTCCCCACGGCTCGGATCTTCAGTGTCTTCATGGAAGGTCTTTAGAAGACTTATATGGAAGACATTGTGAATTTTGAGTCTTGTGGGAAGTTGGACTTGGTAGGTAGCCTTCCCTACACGCTTGATTATGGAGAATGGTCCTTCATATCTCCTCACCAAGCCTTTGTGCACTTTGCGTAAGGACTTGAATTAGTTAGGTAGCAATTTTACCATCACTAAGTCTCCCTCCGCGTATTCCTTTGGGCGTGGCTTGGCATCGACCCACTTTTTCATCTGTTTGGTAGCTTTGTCGAGGCAAGCTCTTGTGATGTCTGCCTCCTCATGCCATTCCTTTGCAAATTTGTAGGCAGCAGGGTTGCTTCCTGTGTAGGAAGAGGCAACAGTACTTGGGGTTAAAGGCTGTTGTCCCGTGACAATTTCGAATAGACTTTTGCCTGTTGCTTCACTCCTTTGGAGGTTGTAAGAGAATTGGGCAACATCAAGCAACTTTGCCCAATCTCACTGGTGGGCACTGACATAATGCCGTAGGTATTGTTCCAACAAAGCATTGATGCACTCAGTTTGGCCATTGCTTTAGGGATGGAAGATGGTTGAGAAGTTCAAGTCAGTCCCCAACAATTTGAACAACTCGCGCTAAGACTTACCTGTGAAGCGGGGATTTCTATTGCTTACTATGCTTTTAGGTACTCCCCACAACTTCACCATGTTCTTGAAAAATAGGCGAGCTGTTTCGTCGACTTTGCAATCAGTGGAGGTTGGAATGAAGGTGGCGTACTTGTTGAATTGATCAACAATCACCATGATGCTTCCAAACCCATCAGACTTAGGTAAGGCCACAATTAAGTCCATTGAGACACTTTCCCAAGGTTTTTCGGCAATTGGTAGTGGCTCAAGTAGACCGGCGGGGCGTTGTTGTTCCACCTTGTCTTATTAACAAACAAGATAAGTCCGTGTATAGGCCTTAACATCATCCTGTATTTGCAGCCAATAATAACTTTATTGGATGAGAGCAAGGGTTCGTGCCATACCTGGGTGACCAGCCCATAGAGAATCGTGGCACTCCTTAAGAATGTCCCTCCGTAAGTTTCCCCACTTAGGAATGAAGACCCGATGGCCAACTGTCATGAGAATCCCATCGTTTAGCCAAAACCGTCGAGTCTTCCTTTCGCTAGCCATCCTTAGCAAATTCTTGGCCAAATGGTCTTGTGACATGCCTTCCTTGATTCGTTCAAGGAAGTCACTCCTTGGTGTGCTGGCGGATAATGATGCTAATTCCGCCTTTCGACTTAGCGCATCGGCAACAACATTAGCCTTACTTGGCTTGTATTGAAGCTTGTAGTCGAATTCAGCCAAGAAGTCTTGCCAACGAGCTTGCTTAGGGCTCAACTTCTTTTGTAATTGGAAGTAGCTTGTAGCGACATTATCGGTCATGATTACAAACTAACTTCCAAGCAGATAGTGCCTCCATGTGCGTAGGCAGTGGATGATGGCAGTCATCTCCTTGTCTTAAACGGTGTACCGCCTCTCCGTATCATTCAATTTGCAGCTTTCATAGGCAATGGGATGCCCATCTTGCATCAAGAATCCCCCGATGGCAAAGTCAAATGCATCTGTGTGAATTTCGAAAACCTTCTCGTAGTTGGGCAGCGCCATGACGGGTTCCTTAGAGATTGAATGTTCCAATCTCTCAAAGGAAGATTGGCATTCCTTCGACCAATGCCATGTGACGTTCTTCTTGAGTAGATCCGTCAATGGTGCGGCTATAGTAGAATATCCCTTGATAAACCGCCGATAGTAGTTAACTAGTCCCAAGAATGATTGCAATTTAAGGACTTTTGTTGGAGGCTCCCACTCTTGAATGGCATGGACCTTTGCTCGATCCATCATCAGCTTGCCATCCTTGATCTTGTGACCAAGGAAATCCACCTCTTGCTCCACAAAAGAACACTTCTCCTTCTTGACATACAATTCATTTTTGTGTAAAACTTGAAAGACTTGTCTCAAGTGATCTTTGTGCTCCTCAAGAATGTTACTGTAGATCACTATGTCATCCATTTACACTATAACAAATTTGTCAAGGAAAGGATGAAGTACCTTGTTCATTAGCGTGCAGAAGGTAGCAGGGGCGTTGGTGAGACCAAAAGGCATAACTAGGAACTCGAAAGCTCCGTAACGCGTCACGCACGCAGTCTTCGACTCATCACCAAGTGCTATATGAACTTGATAGTACCCCGACCTTAGGTCCAACTTTGAAAAGTACCTTACCTTCCCTAATTGATCAAAGAGGTCAGCTATCAATGGAATTGGATACTTGTTCTTGATGGTTACCTTGTTCAAGGCTCGGTAGTCTATGCACATTCGTAGCGATCCGTCCTTTTTCTTTTGAAATAGGACTGGGGCACCGTAAGGGGCTTTTGATGACTGGATGTAGCCTGAGTCAAGCAAATCTTTGAGTTGCTTCCTCAATTCCGTGAGTTCGGGAGGTGCCATGCGGTAAAGGGCCATGACAAAATGTTCTTATTCCCAATAAGTTGGCGCATATAAAAGTAATCTTAAGCAGACAAAGAAGCTTCAGAGGCAAGTTAAGCAGTTGATGAAGAAGGGCCATATGTTACTTATGCATATACAAGCCCATACATAGGGCCATATGAAGAAGAACTAGATCTTGAAGCTGAGTTGGAAGTAGCTTCAAAGGAGATAATTAGAAGCGGCAGAACCATAAAAAGGTTGGAAGCTCACATAAAACAAGTTGAAGCAAAGTCTGAGGAAGCTGAAAGTCAAAAGGATGAAATAAGGGCTAAACATATTGACTTCAAAAGAAGATTTGAAGAACAAATCAAAATATGTGAAGACCTTACAGTAGAGCTTGACTCAAGGGCTTCAAAAATTGAAGAAATGGAGAAAGAGTTGTTGAGACTTCAGCAACAACTCAAAAGTAGCAAAAAGAACTTGCAGAAGCTTGAAATGATAGGAGAAACAAGTTCTGCAAAAGGAGAGAAGAGTGTAGAGAAAGTGCAACAATCTGAGGTTGCATTGGCTAAAGAAAATAAGAATGTGCCATAGAAGTTGAAAGAGAAGGTTGTGACTCAGAAGAAGATAGCTAAGAATAAAAAAGATCTGAAGAAGCAACCTAGGGTGGCAAACAAGAAGGAAGAAAAGAAAGTCAGCCAGCAGAGGGCTATGGTTGAACAGAAGAAGGAGAAGAAGGTGACTGAAATGAAAGTCACACAAGCAAAGGAGCCAGCTACTTTGCCTACACAGCAAGTGATGAACAAAAGAAGACAAGCTATGATCAGACCCAAGAAGAGGCAGTTTCAAAGTCATTGCCTTTATTATGAAGTTTGGGGTCATAAGGTGAGTAACTATTGGTGGAGAAGGCCAGTATATGTCTCTAACTTGAGAAGATACGACACTGCATACAGGGGGAGACAATACAAAGCTCAGAGAAGAACACCTGTTGTGAGTTCTTGCATATACTGTAAAAGGCAAGGACACACTGATGAGGATTGTTGGTGGAAGCCCAAACCAATAGCTTCAAAGAACCAATTTGCTATATTGGCAGACTTGGAATAGTGTGAAAGGTGCGGGCAAGATAGCCATAATGCCAAGAGATGCATGACACTTCTCCCTGAGCAAGAGAAGGCACTCAATGGCACAGTGAAAACAAGTGGTGCAGTCAAAGCTGAGAAAAAGGAGAAAGCTATCTTCAAGCCAGTTCAAAAGAAGGAATATAGAGCAAAAAGGGAGGTGGCTAATATAGCAGAAATTGCAGTAAAGGCTGACTACAAGGATAAGCAATGGATCCTTGATAGTGGATACACTTCACACATAATGGGAGACAAGAGTAAATTGTCAAAGCTAAACAAGTCAAGAGAAGGCAGAGTCAAGTTTGGCAATGATGATTTACTCAACATCAATGGTCAGGGGTCAGTGAATATTAGAAAAGGAAAGCTAAAAGATGTTCTGCATGTTGAAGGACTCAGATATAATCTAACATCTGTCTGCCAACTATGTAACGACGACCACAAAGTGATATTCACAAAAACAAGTTGTCAGGTAAAAAGTAAAGAAGGCAATATTATTGTAGCCAGGAAGAGAACAGCTGGAAATTTATATGTGATTGATGAGGACAAGACAAGCAGCTATTTACTCACCAAAAAAGAAGAAAATCAACTCTAGCATCGGAGGCTGGGACACATATCACAGAAGAACATGAGGAAGCTAACCACTAATGCAATCAGAGACATTCCTGACATCAGGAGAGAGAGAGAGTATGTTTGCTCAGCATGCTCTAAAGGAAAACATGTCAGAAAGCAGTATAAGACCAAAGAGTTCAGTTTTGAAGTAATGCTTGACATTGTGCATACTAATTTGTGTGGGCCGATAAGAACAAAAGGGTTGAATAGTGAGAGGTACTTCATCTTGTTTGTTGATGATTATTCGAGAAGGACCTACATCATGCACCTCAAACACAAGTCAGAAGTTTTGGAATTGCTTTAAGAGATACAGAAAATTGGTTGAAAATGAAAGTGGAAGGAAGATCAAAGTATTGAGGTCAGATTAAGGCACTGAATTTACAAATAAAGCTTTTGAAGATTATCTTGAGAAGCATGGAATTCATCACCAATTGGTAGCAATAAAAACACCTCAATAGAACGGGGTGGTAGAGAGGAAAAATAGAGTTGTGGTTGAAATGGCGAGAACTCTATTGCTGGAATCCAAGCTTCACACAAGATTTTGGACAAAAGCAACATTTACAGCTGTGCATCTACTAAACAAAGTATTACTAAGGCCCAATACTGATAAGACTCCATATGAGCTATAGAGTGGGAAAAAGACAACAGCCAAGTATCTCAGAATCTTTGGTGGCCCATGTTTTGTGAAAAACAAGGAGCAAAACTTAGGAAAATTCAATGCTAAGTCTGATGAAGGCATCTTTGTGGGATACTCAGCAAAGACAAAAGGTTACATAGTTTTCCTGCATAAGCTGGGAAAAGTGATCACGTCCAGTGATGTGAGAATAGATGAGAATTGGAAAACAATGCAGAATGGAGAAGCTGAGGACAATGAAAAAGATGACTTTAATGTAGATGAAGAAGTAGACCAACCTGAAGAAAAGGAACAAGAAGTAAGTTTAGACTCAGAGAAGAGTGAGTTTGAAGATGAAGAAAGAGATCCTCTTGCAACTAAGACTGTGCAAGAAAGAAAGTCAAAGAAAACGTGGACCAATGCTCCTTAAGAAAATCAGATCATAGGTGACCCATCAGCAGGAGTTACAACAAGAAGAAGAATTGTGGGAGCTACTACTTTACTCTCACAAGTTGAACCTAAATCTGTTGAAGAGGCTACACAAGTCTAACTAAATCTCTGTCCATAGAGCTATTTGAAAAGCACAGAATGAGTCTGTCTGTGCGAATGTCTCCTCAAGCCTAAAGTTCAGGTGAATCCTCCATCTCCACTTTGCAAGTTTTTCAGATTTGTAATTGGTTGCCAAAGGGGGAGAGAAGCAACAGTGCAGGGGGAGCTGTTAAGGAAAGGGGAGTGCATATTTAGGGGATTTGAAACTGCTACATAGTGGCTTTTGTTATTGGTCTTGCCAACAATTACAGAGGGGGAGATTGTTGTTCCCACAACCTTGTACAAGTTGTAATTGTTGTCAACTAGGTTTAAGTGTGCAACAAAGTAAAGCCACATGGAAGGGCAAGAAGGTAAAGCCACATGGAAGGGTAAGAAAGTAAATCCGTTATGTAAGGGCAAGAACATAAATCCGCTGCATAAGCCCTATTAGGGTTTCATGGAAAAAAGTATATAAAGACCTTGAAAGACAAAACTAGGGTAAGGCCAACACAATTGAATACATGGCAAAACACAAGAAACCATTCAACCAAGGGAGTTGGCCAAAACCTAGAGGGAGAAACCATCCAACACAATACAGCAAACGGCAAAACACCAACGGTTGGAAGAGAGAAAACCAACATGGCAAAACCAGCACGGAAGAACACTAACACAGCAAAACAAAGGAACCGGCCAAAGTGGTACACGGCAAAAAGAAGAGGAGCACAGCAAAGAGAAAACCCAAATGGCCAAAAAGAAAAACAGAACAAATACGGCCGAAGTAGGGGTGGACGGTGAAAATATACAACCAAAGAGAGAGAAAACATATGGCAAAGGGGGGCGATGGCAGAACGATACGGAAGAGCAAAAATATATACCACCAGCAGAAAAGGAGAGAAAACACGAAACGGCTGAAGGGGGCTGGATGACTGAACGACAGACCGGAAGAGCGAAATGGCAAAATCCTATTCGGGCAACCAAATGAGTTAACGGCAGATCAGGGGAAGGAGAGAAAATCTAACACGTCCAAAGAGAAGAGACATCCAAGCAAGGAGACAATAGGCCAAACATAAAGGAGGAACTGTCCAAGCAAGGAGACAACCGACCAAAGAGAGAAAACAAGGGAGGAACGGCTGGACAGCAAGAGCTGGATGACAAAACACAAAGGGACAGCCAAAGGGAGACAACCAGCCAACCAAAGGTGAACGTCCAAAACAACCCTACACGACCAAAGGTGAACTCTCAGCAAGACAAGTGCAAACGGCAAACAAGAGTGAATGGCTGAAGGAGGGTACATGACCAAATAAGTGAACGTCCAAACAACCTTACACGGCACAACACAACCAACGGCAAAGGGGTGCACGACAAAGTAGAGGTGGACAACAATAAGGATAGCACGGTCACAACACACCAACGGCAAGTGAGACCTTGGTGAGTCAAAACCCTACAACAAGGAAGAGTAAACCGGCTGGACAGCAAGAGTGAACACACGACAAACCAAGGGAGACCTTGGATAGCAAGGGAAACCAGGCAACGGCTGGAAGGAAACCGTGTGACTCACGGTAAGAGGAGAGGCAAATGCATCATTGGTAAGAGAAGAGACAGCACACCATCTGTAAGGGAAGAGAGGAGAAACCGTGAAAGAGGAGACCACCGGGAGAGCAAACCAAGCTGTCTAGAGGTGTAAAATGGACAAGTGCAAACCAGAAACGTACGTGAGACGTGAAACGCCAAATCAGAAGTGTGTGTGAGGTGTGTGACCAGCAAAGGGTGCAAACCAGAAACGTGCGTGAGATGTGTAACGCCAAACTAGAAACGTGAGGCAGGCCGTGAGACGTGGAATGGCAAACGAGAAACGTGAGGCGAGCCGTGAGACAAGGAGACGGGTGAGACCGTGAGACAGTGAAAGCAGGAGTTGTGTGAGACAACCTAAAGAAGAATTCAATGAAGCATTGGAAAGAACTCAATGTATTTCCAGATTTCTTCAAGAGGTTAGAGAGCATTGTGGTGAACTTCTAAGCGACAGTGAAGCAACCTTTCAATTCAACAGAGGCAAGACAAGCTAGAAGAAGGGTAAACACAGTAAGTAACACTCTTTGTATTGTACTTGCTTAGTAATTGCAATAGTGAAAGGAGCAGAGGATTAAGGCATTCATTGTAATTGGAATTCTCAAGTATAGTGGATAGTCTCGATAAGGGAGAGTCCCTACCACTGTGGATGTACATCACATTGATGGAACCACATCAATCTCGTGTCTCCTTAATTTGCTTTACGTTCTGTGTTTTGAATTGAGTTGTGAACGCAGCTAAAGTATCAGCCAACCCATAACGTAAAAGAAGACCTAAACAAGAACATCCGAATTGTCTATTAGGCAAGGTGTCTGAAAGTTGACTTTGGGGACTATTGTGATTAGTAGGTAGCAATAGATCTACCTTAGTCAAATCTGAGAAAGAGTTCGCTTTTAAGAAAAGGTTGAAGTTGTTCACATATCTGCGAATTATGGTGATACTGATTCACCCCCCCTCTCAGTATCACAAACTAGTAGATCCTAGGGTGAAGTCAGGAACTTCAGTTAAGTATTGACCTTCTATACTTAAATGATATACTTGATAAATTGCATGGTATTTGTTACTTCTCTAAAATTAATCTTAAGAATAGGTATCATTAAATTAGGATGATGGAAGGTGATGAGTGGAAAATTGTATTCAAGACAAAGCTTGGTTTGTATGAATGGTTAGTTATGCCATTTAAACTAATGCACCTAGCACGTTTACAAGATTAATGAACTATATTTTAAGACCTTTCTTGGGAAATTTTGCTATGGTTTATTTGATAATGTATTAGTATATAATAGGAATTTGGAAGAGCGTGTTGAACATTTGTGTTATGTGCTTGATATGAGACTTTCTTAAGTCTTATACTAAGAAGGGGGTAAATCAATATGAGACTCTCACTTTTTATAAATCTTTCTATTTTTAACCTCAGTGACTTATTAAAGCCGATGACCTAATTTTTATCTTTTTCCTTTATCTGAGAGTGGTCGTATGGATATTAATCAAATGCAAGCACTGAAGAACACATGCCAATTTTTACGTGGTTCACCCACAATAAGTGAGTTACGTCCACTGTGTGATAGGATCAATCCAAAATCACACAATCCACTCTTATTATCAAGGAATACAATAATGTTGTGGAAGGGTCACTCCTTAACCACTTGTGGAAGGACTACTCCTTAACCACTTATAATGATCTCCCAATTAAGGAGTTAATCTCCCAATCACTCTAAGGGTATCCCACCCTTTTTCAACAAGTTTATCAAGAGTTTATAATGAAAACTTTCCTGGAGAATGATTACTTAATGTGCACAAGTTGCTAGTGTAGAACACGGATCTTCTCTTTCCTTTGCTGTTGGTGCTGTCTCACCAACTACCTTGGTAGGTTGTCTTCTCTATCCCTGTAGGTTGCTAGACTAAGACACATTTTCTCCTCTGCTACAATAATAGCAGCAAGCTGTAAGACCTACTGGTATTACTGCCTGCACGTGTTGTTATCACTACCTGTGCATTCATAATCTGTTATCACTGCTTGCACATTCTGTTGTCACTACATGCATGTGCACGGGTTGCTATTGTTGCTTGCACATTCTGCTATTGTTGCTTAAACGTTCTACTATAGCTACCTACATATGCACGGGCTGCTATCGCTACCTACACGTTCTGTTGTTGCTGCCTGCATGTTTTGCTGTGATTGCTTGCACATGTATAGGCTGCTATCGCTACCTACACATTCTGTTGTTGCTGCTTGCACGTGCACCGGATGCTATCGTTGCTTGCACATTTTGTTGTTGCTGCCTACATGTTTTACTATTGCTACTTGCATGTGCACGGGCTATTATCACTACTTACACATTCTATCTGCACGTTCTATTGTCGCCTACACGTGCACAGGTTGCTATTACTACTTGCACATTCTGCTATTGCTACTTACATGTTCTACTATCACTACCTCCATGTTTTGCTATTGCTGTCTACACATGCATGGGCTACTACTGCTGTCTGCACATATTGCTATCAGTGTGATTGCCTACTAGACTTTCTATTGGTGCTGCAATTGCTAGGATTGCCTGCTGGACTTGTTGCAATTTCTAGGATTGCAAGCTACTGGACTTGCTATAATTTCTGGGATTACAGGCTACTAGTGCAAGGAATGCCTACTGGTTGTGTTGCTAGTGCAAGGAACACTTGCTGGTTATGCAGCTGGTGTAGGGATTGCCTGCTAGTGTTGGGAACACCTGCTGGTTGTGTTGCTGGTGCAAGGAACGGTTGTTAGTGCTGGTTTGGTGTGGCTGCTAGCTGCTGTACCCTCTTTTGGTGTGGCTGACTGCTGCACCCTTTTTTGGTGTGGCCGGCTGCTACTCTTCTTAGCTACCTCTCTCTTTGCCATTCACCTTTCCTTATGGCTGTTGGATGTTCTTTTTTAAAAAATTTGAAGCATCCTATTGTTTTACAAGGTGAATGGAGTTATTTATAAAGCCTTAGGATTAGGGTTACATGATCATCAACAGTCATTCATTAATTCCCAAAGGTTGCCCTACAATCAACAACAAGATTTGATTCCTAAAATTTAGGGTCAATGGTTAACATTGACTTTCTAAAATTTAGGGTTAATGGTCAAGCGTCAACGGTTAGCTTTGACACTTAAAATTTAGGGTCACGGTCAACATTGACTCATTAACTTGAAGGTTGACTTGCCATCACTAATGTTGCCCAATGACCTCTTTACATCTCAACAATATTCATAACATCAAATTAACACATACAACCATGTGAGATGGTGTTGACAATAAATCCAATATTAGCCATCAAAGATGAGCTCAACAATCTCCCCCTTTGGATTTGTTGGCAACACATTAAATCCAATATCTAGCAATACACATATAACAACCTTTGACATTCATAGCTCCTCTTGCACATTGTCATTCACAGCTCCCCTTGAAACATGCATCTCCCTTCACTAGGCTGCCCCTTTTTTCTATTTCTCTCCCTTTATTTATCAAGCTGCTCCCCTTTTTAATCAATATATACTCTTTTTGGATTTATGCAAAATATCTCCCCCTTTGACAACAAATCCAAAGAATAATAGAAAAGGGAAGGGGAAAGGGGTTGGAGACATACCTTAGCCTCTAGAGGATGGCTAAACACATAAAGTCAACTTTAACTTTTGAAATATCTTTCTTGACAGAGCTTTGGTAAATATATCGGCAACTTGCTTTGAGGTAAGCAGATACTTCAACTTTACTTCATTTTTATCCACTTTTTCTTTAATAAAGTGATACTTGATTTCAATATGTTTAGTTTTAGAGTGATGGACAGGATTTTTTGACAAATCGACGGCACTTTAGTTGTCACAACTAATCAGCAATGGTAGCTCCATATCCACCTTCATATCTTCAAGTTGTTGCTCCATCCATAGCAGTTGAGTACAAGCCTTAGTAGCAGCCACATATTTAGCCTCTGCAGTACTTAGAGTCATTGAATTTTGCTTCTTGTTATGCCTTGAAACACATCTATTACCCAAATAAAATGCACCAACCGACGTTGACCTTTTGTCATCACAACTTCTAGCCCAATCTGCATTTGTATACCTATGCAAATTAAGCTATCCACTTTTATCATAAAGTAATCCATAATTTTTTGTGTTTTTCACATACCTTAGAATTCTCTTAGCTGCCACAAAAAGAGATTCATTGGGGTCACTTTGAAATTTGACACAAGGTGTTACAGCAAACACAATATTAGGCCTTGATGCTATCAAATATAGTAAGCTTCCAATCAACGTTTTGTATTCCTTATGATCCACCATGTTGTCTTTTTTGCTTTTGGAAACTTTGTACAAGTTTCCATTTGTTCTTTCACACTTAGTAAGAACATCACCATCATTTAATCTCTTTACTGTATAGTTACACTTGTTAAAAGTAACTTCATATCCATCATCATAAAGCTTGAATCATAAGCACTTTCTTTGATTTTAGTTTTTTTGCACCAATGTTAACAGCACTGATACCTTGAATCTTTGAGGCACCATCATTGCCAAATTTGATTGACCCTCCATCATATTTTGCTACTTCCTTCAACATCTTCAAGTCTCCTATCATGTATGAAGAGTAGCCACTATCTAAGATCCATGGCTTTTTTTTCTTGGAAGCTTTCAAGGCTACTTCCTCCACTATAGACATTTTTCTTCCTCTTCTTCTCTTTTGGCTGAATGTGGGAGCACGTGTAAGTGTTCTTTTTTGCATTATTTGACCAAGTAGCAATGTCAAGCAATCCTCAGCAGTGTGCCCAACCTTTTCACATCTTCCACAGATCTCTCCTAGCAAATCAAAACTATTTCATAGTGGAATCTGGCTTCTTTTCACCTGAGATTGTCTCCCTTTTAGAAAGAGTCTCCCCCTAGACTCTTGCCCCACATTCCTCTTCATTATAGGTTGAGGATTACAACACACCTTAGCCTTATGCCTATATTTACCATAGCTACAGCAAAATCCTTTGAATCTAGATTTTCTTCTTTTGCCAAGTTTATGTCTCCTATATTTAGCAATTGTTGTGGCACCCTTTTCTCCATATTTTATAGCTTGTCTCCTTTGGATAGGAGTCTTCACCACATCTTTCCTAATCCATTTTAGCTTGGGTTAGTTTTGCTTTTCCATCACATCATTGTGCTTGCTTTCAAGTATAAACACAAATTTCTTTTTTTCTTCTACCTTCTCATTTGGTTTTTCAATATAGCTAAGTCTTTTCTTTCCCATAAAATGAGGTCTTTGATTGCTTAGACACTCATCCAACTTTCTAGTAGCCTCCTCCTTGATGGCATTTGCTGAAGACAACTCACTTTTCACTTTCATGGCATACATAAAGCTTTCTTTATGCTTCCTCAATTTAGACTCAGCCTTATAGAGCTTGGCTGGCAAAATCAGCACCTCTTGCTCTTGAGCAATCACCTTATCGCCAAGATCTTTGTGTATCTTGCCTTTCTCTACCTCAAGTACAACCAGCTCCTCAATCGTCTTCAACTCCTCCCCTTTTGCTTTAAACTCCTTTTCTTTCACCTAGAGATTAGATTCATCAATAGCAGAATTTTCATACAATTTCTTAAGATGTTTTACCTCTTTTTTCAACTTACTGTTTTTATGCAAACAAGCTCTGAACTCATTCTCAAGTTGCTACAGGAACTCATCCTCTTCCTCTTTTATTGTCACTTGAAGATTCTTAATCATCATCTACTTAAGTAACCAACATATCTTTTGCAGCCTTTTTATCGGAATCATCATCAATTTCTTCTTCTAAATCTTCTTCATCTAGCTTGCTTAGAAAATTTCTTCTTTTGGATCTGAAGAATTACTTTTTCCCTTTGGCACTTGAATTTCTAGCTTTAGAATAATTGGATTGGCTTGTTCTCCACCTTAGGACCAACTCGTCATCATCATCATTGTCTACTTCTATTCTCTTTGGGTAGTCCACGGCAAAATGTCATATGTCTCTATAGCTAAAGCACTTCAAAGGTAGTTTTCCCTTGTACTTCCCTTTTTCTTTTCTCATATTTTTGTTAATGTATACCCTGACTTCATCCAGTTCAATATCACCATATTCTTGTCCAGAGTTATTGTCAGATTCTTCTTCTCAGTCTTTAATCTTTAATTTCTTCATTGCCTTGAAGGCTAGCTCTTTCTCCACCTTAGACTTCTTTTCTTTCTTTATTGGGGCTATTCTCATTTCATAAGCCACCAATATGCTGTGCAAATCATCTAAGGGCAGCCTATTTAAATCTTTATCTTTTATGGAAGAAACTTTGGCATTGTAAGCTTTTGACAAGGTTCTAAGTATTTTCCTTACCACTATGGCATCGTTGATCTCCTCTCTATAAATTCTAATAGAACACATAATTTTGTTGACTTTTATGAAGAAGGCATCCACAGACTCATCATTCTGCATCTTTATGTCTTCGAATTTGCTCCTCCAAATTTGTGACTTGGCTTCCTTCACAACATTGTCTCTTTCATATATGTTTTTTAATTTGTGCTAAATTTACTTGACTGTGTTACACCTTATCCTTTTCAGTGCAATAATTGTGATTTCAAGATAAATTCTTTTCTTTTCTTTCAATTCCTTGAGTTTCCAAACAACGAAAAATCACGTTTTATTTATTCTCTTTGCTTTCATTTCCATCTAATCTATACAACATGCTTTCTCATTCTCTCTCTCTCTTTCTCTATCTATCCATAAAGGTGTCAAATTGTTTGGCAAGTTGTCACTGTATACACCATGCAGGGATGACAAACAATAAAAAGGTAGAAACAATGAAAATCAAGATTCATCTCATAAGGTTGATTCTTCTAGGTTGTTATTTGATGAATAATTGAACTGAAAGATGATGACAATTTTAACTCGAAGCAAAACATAAAAGAACAAATAAAAACGAAAAAAGTAAAGTAAGTAAGCCCTAACAAATAAAGGGTACAATCAACTTTGGAATGGGTTTATCTATTTGTGTCTTTGAGGTCAAAATTTGCAACTCTAATAATGACCTTGGAACTAATGGAATGGGTATAAGCAACATTAAAGATGATGGTGATTTGACCAAAGATGCATTTCTTACAACACTCTCTACTTTTCCTTTTCATATGACTAGTTTGGATTGCCTTTTAACCATAGAAAGAAAGTTTAAGAGCAATAATCAATTGTTATCTTTCTTTATAAAGCTTTTGTAAAAATATTTGAAGATAACATCGTTTTGTTTTTTTGTTGGCTGTGTTTGGTTTGAAATTCTAGTCATTGAATTTAAGATTTCAATTATTACCACCTGATTAGCGACTATAACATTGCATTTTAATCTACCAAAATGTATTATAGGTGTTTGGTTTAAGGGCATTTGAAATCATGCATTCGATTAACCTTAATAGAATTAATGGTCAATTTTTTTTTTATTCATTCTGCTAGTACATGCTCCTAACAAATAGAAAAACGAATTTTCCATTTAACTAGATGCAAGCTCTATATAATTACCCCAATTGATTTTATATGGTTTGAGCTAGATAGCAAAAAAAAAAAAGCAGAAAGGGAGAACTTGAGAATTATCCTTCTTTTTTTTTTTTTTTTTTCAGTGCATGGAAAATGAACATGAGAGTTATCCATGAAATGAAACATCCTAAAGCAAATGGTTCCTTAAAGTGATTGAAACAAACAAAAGAATGCTCACATAGGGTGAAAGGCCGTTTCCATTTTAACTACCTTTAAGTCAACTTCTGATCAATCAAGGAGCAAAGTATGAATATAGGATTTGTGGGTCTCCTCTTGCCACACCGTTAGATCAATCACTACTTTAAACTACGCTCTTTTCCTTCTCAACTCCTAAGCCCAGCCTTAAAGTTTATCCTCTTATCCTTCTTGTCCAATAACTCCAACGACCTCATTTATGCCTAATTATAGCTTAAAACAGAAATTAATTTTGAAATTTGTGCAATTAACCCTTATAGTAATTATAACTAAATTCAGATATAGCTAATTAATGCTATTAGGCATTGCCATTATCAAAACACCAACGCAATGGCAATTTAACCTACTTATAACCACCCTACTCTAATAATAGATGTTAATTGGCTAAGGTCCATACTAATGGCGTAAGGTCAAATCCAATGGCAAATAGGACATTAAGCCATGTTGTTTCGAGTTTTAGGGGATAATATACACATCGCATTATTTCGGGCTTTAGCAAAAAAAACAATCACAAGCTTAAGCAAAAGTCCAACAGAAACTAGAAGTAGACCTTGTAATAGAAAATTTTCTACTTTTCTACTTAAGAGATTTTATGTTTCTCCTAATTACTTAACAAAAATGCCAAAACTAACCCCAACAAAACAAAATACACTATAGCTTCCCATTTTATAACTTTTGATTCGTCAAATTTTCTTCAAATGGCACATCTATATCACAAAATTTGATGCAAAAATGCAATGGCTATGTGGTCATAATAGAAAACAAATGTAAACATGAAAGATACCCTCTGCCTCAACTAGTAAACCATACAAACCACATTAAATTAGCAAAAGACAATCAACCGTGTTAACGTCAATAGCAATCAACAAAGATTCAGCCTTGTTTAACAAAAATCTCTTTTACTTAGCAATAAAACACATGGCAAATTTTATGCTACCTTGTTTTTCCTAAAATGTATACACAGAGCATACAAAATCGTATATTTAGATGACTGATTTAAAAAAGACTATGGATGAATATTTATCATTTGTTAAAAGGAAAGTCAAAGGCTAGTCACACTTTTGCAGCTAAAAACTTACAAAGTAGCAAGCTAAAAACAAAGGGGGAGTTCTGAACTAGAATTTGGGTGCCTGAGAAGGCAGCAGCAACAATTTATAAGAATCACTATTACTGTGCTCTTCTATTGGCCTAAAAAGAGAAACCAACACATTTAAAAGCAGCAATATGCTTGAAGATGACCAAAACAGGACAACTTACTCTAAACAAAAGGTTATCAAGAAATGCTAATCACTAAAATTCAGACCAACTTTTTGAACACTAACAAAATTTTCACAAAAATTGAATGATAGCTACCATAAGCAACTAAATCAGATTAACTATTTCAACATTGTCATGGTCATTGGCCCCATGTTAATTTAATTGCAATCTATGATTCATGGTTTTGAAATAACCTACAGGACATTAAAAAGAACATTGACATTCTAAATGAAAAAGCCTACAATGGAAGAAAGTATGCTGTTATGGAAGAAGATTGAGACCAAAGTATAATACTGGATGTGAAAGAAAAGTGCCAAAAAAAAAATACTACTAAAAATTTCCATTGGTTCATTTTGCACAAAATCATGCAAAATTTCATTCAAAAGTATAAACTTTTTAATTATGTCTTCAGCCATTTTCCACCAACACATGAATAGGTACTACATGGAGAAAGTTGGACTAAAAAGAGGCATACAGCTTCCTTATTTGCATTGATAATGTCTGATAGTGATGTGTCTTCGCAGATCTTCTATCTTTTCTTTTGCATTGCTGCATGATAAGCCATAAACGGAACAATTGCATAAACAATCTATATTGCAACTATATTGTAGCATGCATGATGTAGAATAAGACAAAAATGTTTTTGGTCTTTTCCCTCATTTACATTGATAATATATAACATGCATGATCAAATTTTCAACTAAAGTTAGAGCATGTTAGAGGGGTTTAAAGGAATTATCAATTGAAATATAGATTTCACATGAATAAGAGATATCATAAAAAAATAGGGGAATAGTAGAATAAAAATAAAAAAGGGGGTGAGAAAGATAGAGAGATAATGAACATGGTTTTTGGGAAATGGTGGAGAGGAAAGAAAGAAACAAAAAAAAAAGGAAAAAACTAGGAGGAAGATTCCTCCTTAGTTGAATCTCCTTTTATCTTCTTCAAGGTACTTATCAAAATTTGATTTGTATTTATTTTAAGGTAGCAAACTTGTGCTTTGTGTTTGTTTTGAAGTAGGAAAGAGAGAGAGAGAGAGAGAGAGAGCTGAGCTGTAGAGGAGAGTAAAAGGCTCGAGCAAGAGAGAAAAAATTAGAACTAAGAGAACCATTTGGACCCTTTTAAATGTCAGAGCTTTTATTTATCAAGCTTTAATTCTTTTGGTCTCTTAATGGTCTAGAAAACTAATAATATTAAGATCATGAGATTAGGCCACACAAACTATAGCAGCATCGTGTGTAAATAGCATTAGCAGCATGCACAGACAACAATGGCACCACGTGTGGATAGTAGGAGCAGCGCACACGAATAGTAGTGACAGCGCATGCGAATAGCATTAACAGCACGTGTGGACAGCAATGACAACATGTATGAATAACATTAGTATCACGTGCAGCACCTGCAGTAGGTGAGACAACACTAGCAACGGAGGAAGGAGAAGATCCATATTCTGCTTTAGCAATCTGTATATATTTTAAGTGATCATTCTCTTAGAAAGGTTTCACTATAAACTCTTGATAAAGTGGCTGAATAAGGGTGGGATACCTTTGGAGTGATCGATAGATTAACTCATTGATCGAGAGATCATTATAAGCAGCTAAGGACTATTCCTTCCATAAGTAGTTAATGAGTGATCCTTCCACAACCAAATTGTATCCCTTGATAACAAGGGTGGATTGTGTGATTTAGAAATGATCCTATCACATTGTAGACGTAGCTCACACATTGTGAGTGAACCATGTAAAAATTGTCATATGTGCTTGCGCATTAATTTATATTCATATAGTCACGCTCACATAAAGAAGAAAAATAAAAATTGGATCATTGATTCTAACAAGTCACAAAGGTTAAATCTAGATTAATTTATAAAAAGTGTATATCTCACACTAATTCACCCTCCCTCTCAGTATGAAACCTAAAACAGTCTTCATTATACAATGTAAGTTGGGTAAGAGAAACATAAGTCTTTTCAAGTTGTTTATAATATATGTTTTTGCATTCGACTTAGTCATGAGATAACTCACAAGAAAATCCTTTTTTCCTTTATTGAAGTTCTTTCCTTTTTTAAATCCTATGGTTGGTGCTAAAAAAATTTGTTCCTCAATAAGCTCTCTATCAATAATTCTTAAAAAAAATTATGACTCCATCTTATTCATTATAATGTCCTTTAAATAAGTTGAATACATAAAGTATATAAAAACTAAAATATAATATAAATATGCTAACTTAATCTTTTATTAAAATAGACTTCTAAAAATAATAAACTTCATAAATAAGATAACAACTATAGAAACAAACCAATTAACTGATAACTTCTTAGCTAATTGCCACATCAACTCCTAAATAATCTCTTTGTATACTTCCTCTCTAAGAATGCATCTTACATATTAGTACTCTCCCTTGGACAAATAGCATATCTTTAAGCTCGAATTCAAGATAGGTCTTCTTAAATTGTTTAAGAAACTCCCAAAAAGTCTCCTCTATTGGCAATCCCTTCTACTACACTAATAACTCCCATTTTCCTTTATTAAGCCTAGCTTGTAAAATTGCTTTAAGAACTAGACTTGATTTGTTATCCCATAATTATGGAAAAGGGACTGAAGTTATTGGTGGAGTTTCCTTATGCTCTTTTGGTAAAGATACACGCACCACATTATGAATTTTACTTCCTTGTAGTAAGGCCAAATGATAAGCTACCTCACCAATTTGTTAGACTACTTAGAATGGTTTGAAATACTTAGGTGCTAGTTTTTGAGAATCCCTTTGAACCATTGATAACTACTTATAAGGTTGTAATTTTAGCCACACCTATAAACCACTTTAAAAGTGATCTCACGATAGTGAAGGTCATGTGCTTGCTTTAATCTTTCTTGTGCTTGGATTAATCACTCACTTAATTTAACCAATACTTCATCTTGCTCCAAAAGGGCTTAATCTAACATATTTAACTTCGCGACACCATGATTATAAGACAACATGAGGAGTCATGACCATACACCACACATAATGGTGTAACTTGTAAAGAGAAATGAAAAGATGTGTTACAATAAAATTTAGCCCAAGGAATCCATTCCATCCAACTACGTGGTTTATCCCCCATAAAACATTACAAGTATATCGTAGTGGTCCTATTCTCATCTTCAGCTAACCATTTAATTGAGGATGACATGTAGATGAATAAGTTAAATCCATCCTATATAACTTAAACAACTCCCATGAAAACATAGTTATGAAAACTTTGCTCTGTCACTCATAAATGACTTTATAAGGCCATGCAATTTGAGAACCCTCTCAAAAGATACATGAGCCACAAAAATAGTAATGTAAGGGTATGCAATATGGGTAAAATAAGCCATTTTAGAAAATTGGACTACCATTATAAATAATAGAGACTTATCTTCATCTTTGGTAACCCATTAATGAAATCCATTGACATGTTAACCTAAATTTGAGTGGGAATAGTTAAGGGTTACATTAACCTTGCAAGATAAAGATTTGTCGATTTATTCTGCTAGTACACATTACATTGTTGTACAAATTTTGCCATTATTCCATTCATTCCTTCCCAATAAAAATTAGCCTTAACTTGCTGTAATAACTTTTGAAGGCCTTGTGTGGAGTTATGAAATCCTACTAAATAAACCCTACCCTTGAATACTTTTTTGTAATTAAAAATTGGATTCTTGTATTAACTCATCTTAAACCTTTTAAAGCATATGCAGATCAGATTAAGATAGCAAAAGAGTGTAAAATGAGAAAAGAACAAATGATAAAACAAGAAAAAAGAAAAAAGAAAAAGAGTGAAAGGTCAAAGAAAAAGAAAGAAAGTGAGGCTAATGGGAAAATTTTCAAATGGAAAGGGTAATGCCAAAAGGAAAGCTGGAGAGAAAAGTAAAAGGGTAAGTTTGTTTGCTTGGAAAAGTGAGGTTAAGAGTGCTATGATTACAAGACAGCAACTACTTATATTTATGTGCAGGGATGTTCATTTTTTTTCTAATGACCTTAACCCCTTTTTACTTAGAGTGGTTGTTCTATTATTGTAGGAGTTTGAAAATTTATTTTTCAAAGAGATTCCCCATGGATTACCTCTTTAAAAAGGAATTGAGCACCAAATAAACTTCATGCCCAGTACTGGCATGTCAAACCGACCTACCTATAAAGTTAATCCTAAAAAACTAAGGAGATATAAAGGCATTACTTACTTCTTTACAAACTAATTTGCTTTATTTTGAATTGCTTAAGGACTTTTATGCTAATGATTCTAATTTTGACCAAGTATCTAATGCATGTAATAAGTGTTCTTTTAGTGATTTTTATAGACATAAAAGATTTCTCTTTAAGAGAGAGAAATTATGTGTGCCTATGTGTTCTATTCATGAGTTGTTTGTTAGAGAAACTTACGGGGTTGGTTTGATAGAGCCCTAAAGTGTGTAGAAGATTTTAGATATATTGCATGAGCATTTTTATTAGCCCAATATAATGCATGATGCATAATCTGTTTGTGATAAGTACATTACAAGTAGACAAGTAAAAGTTAAAGTTAAATTATATGGTTTGTATACACCTTTACCTATACTTAACCAACCTTGGACTGTTATTTCTATGAACTTTATATGGATTACTAAGGTCATGCAATAGTAATTAGAAAATGATTTAGGTGAAGATGGTGATGATGACTATGATAAGCTAATATTGGTCAAGACGTACCTTTTCCCAACCCCTTTCCCAACCAACCAAATGCCCTCATTATTGGATTAAGACAACATGTGTCAGCCCTTTGTATGACTGATCAATATATGGGGAATGAAATATTGAATAATATTATTCATCTAAGAATCAATCAGGAGACTAATGGGGCTAAAAATATGGAAAAAAGTAACAGGCAAGAAGACAACTAAGCAATCATTTAGTTTCACAAGTGGTGAACTCTTACCCATTTAGACAAGCACCAATAAAAGTTGGTCGATTAGCCAACATTCTTCAAGTTCAAAATTGTAGAAAACCTTATGAATGTTGATATATCATCTAAAGGGATCAAAATCTAATCCCACTTCTCTCAAAATTGGAAGAAACAGAGTCAAATTACATACATTGGGTAAGGGGGGGAAAGAAATTTGAAAAAAAAATGAATATAAAAGTCTAACCTTCAGAAAACCAATGGAAACAAAGGGTTAAAATAGAGAATCTTGGCCACTAGATCTAAAACTAAAACAATAAGATAAATAAAGAACCTAAACTAGACAAGAAATGTAGTAAATTACCATACTTTGATTTAAGAATCACTATTAAGATGTATAACAGTAACATGCTTGAAAACTTAGGCACTACCAACAACTCACCAATTACTTGACTGAAAGGTGTTTGACTCTTCTCCCAAAGTAATCTCCTAACATTGTCAAAAGACAATTAAGGATAAAGGGAAAACCAAAAAGACATAACGATGTAGTCAAGAAATAGTATTGATGACTAGAGTCATGCAAGCAAATCAATGAAAAGGAATATAGCTTGGCAAAGAGTACAATAAAAACAAGCATATAAGATCCTAAATCCACAACTGAAAAAGATAAAGAACAAGGATGCACATGAAAGCCACATAAACAAACCTAAAGATCTTGAGCCATGGAATGGTTACTTTTAACTTTTGCCTCATGCAAAGCAGTTTTAGAAAAACAACCCCATAATCATAATGAAATGGTCCAAAGATATCAAACACTACAAAACACCATTTTGAATTCAGGCAAACTTAGAAAAATAAAAAGAATAAAAACAATAAAAGAGAGAAGTAAGATTGGTGACACATAAAGTCATAATTTGTAACTTTCTTCATCGAGGAGAAGACATACAAGTCATAATTCTATCACTCTTTCTAATCTAACTTTCTTCTAGAAATTGAAAACAACTTCAAAGGGTTTCACAATCAAAGATGCTAGCATAAACTATGATTGACAACAACTATAAAGGATTCTACAAATAGATACGCTACAATTAGATGTACTACTTAAAATATCCCACAATTAGGCATTATTAAATTAATGCTACAAAGTTACAGCAAGTCCAGTTAGGCAACAGCACAAGTTTCTTTGAGCAAACAAAAGATAAGGAACAAGTGTGGGGATCTTATAAGTGAGAAGACAATAGACTACACACTATTAACAAGTACTTCCTAAAGCATACTGCCTCAGAAAACAACTGCTCACACAAATGTTCAGTAGCCTTTAAGTTGTAATACTTGATGTCTTATGTGGGAAATAATAAAAATCTGCAAACCACTTTGAAACTTTTGATAATTCCCTCAAAAGTCAACCCAACTTCACCTAAGTCATATTCTTACATAAAATTCCTTTTTTTCAGATGGCTTGTGATCAATGTACCAACTGTAGATGAGCTAATTGCCTAATTACCTCAGATATAGTAGAAACTTTCTACATCTTCTGGCCATTGGGCCTTAAGCCCCCCAAGGAAAAATGGTGATAACAAGATTTTCAAAAGTAATGCAAACATGCAAGCATCAAACAGTAGTTGTTCTTACCATAAGCAATTTGGCAGAAGAAGTCTCCAAATGCCCTCTTGGTAGTCCATTATTGTAAAAATTCTTTAGAATATAGCAGACATGCTCTAAACTAAATTTATTAAATGAGCATTTTGAGGAGAGTAATTTTAGAAACTCAAAATGTAAATGACTATCTCTCATCATCTTAAGAAACTTATCCTAAAAAAAAAACAGTTGATATACAAAAAGTGATTAGAGAAGATCTAACTTAAAATTGTACAAGGCAGTGTATTGCAACATTTAACAAGTAAAAACCAAAACAAGTTAGTGAATTTAGTTCATTAGAATTATGAGCAATATGGTAAGGTAAATACCCACGTGAAAAAAATGTCAAACCTGCATCTACCCTAATCGGAACTACTAAGGCATGAATTCACAGAAATAAAGCTCTGAGCAATGAAAAAACAATAGGTAATACATGATGCCTAAACTAAGCCTTAAAAATCGTCCATTGATTCAATAATAGCTCCAGTTCATTAACAATTCTATTCTTTTTCATGTGGT
>CM038605.1:5873750-6077220 GCA_021533255.1 Ceriops tagal | reverse complement strand
TTTGCATATATTCACTAAAGGCAGCCAGCAAACAATAATCATAGACGGACCTTACCTTTGTGCATGTAACACTACCAAACCTCAAAAATATTTTACAACTATCACATAGTCTACAAATTGAAGCAAATGCTTCAAGCTAAAAATTCAATAAAGGAGAAAAATACATGTCATGCAAACAAAATACCAATCAGATCAACAAATACCAAAAGTTGTATAAGCCTAATCTCACAATGCAGCATCAAAAGATTATAGGAGTAATAGAATTGCATGTTAGGTATGACCACTTGAAAATGCATCATTGTTCAAAGCACCTATGATAGGATCATGTAGTAGTTTATACTATAGGACCAAGGTATGTGTTTAAGCACCCTTGTAATACTTTAACCCTTTCTTCATAATTTTCCTCCCTTTAAGTACTGATTTGCTTTATGTAGAATTTAGAGAAAAGAATTGTGATCTTTTTCTTCTTTTTTTTGTACCAAGATTACAAAGCTATTTATAGGACTTCCACAAATACTAATTAGGAAAAACAGATTTGTAAAATACTACTATAATCCCACAAATCAAGGGATACTAAGAAATCATTTCCTAATTAATTATTTACAGCTATTTCCTAATAATTAGGACCCACAAAATCAGGAATGAATATTCCTAATAATCAGATCCTAAAAATCAGGATAATTCAACACTCCCCCTCAAGCTGAGGAATAGATGTCTTCCATTCCCAGCTTGGAGATTATTTCATGAAAGATCCCGCCATTAAGTCCTTTGTTAGCACATCAACTAATTGATCTCCAGAAGGTATGTAGGACATACAGATCAACCCCTATTCTACCTTTTCTTTGATGAAATGCCTGTCAATTTCAATATGCTTTGTCCTATCATGTTGTACGGGATTATGAGCAATATTAATTGCTGATTTATTGTCACAATACAGCTTTATAGGACCCTCCTACTTGATTTTCAAGTCTTCTAGGATGATTTTAAGCCATAATAGCTCACATATTCCTTGGGCCATTGCTCGAAATTCTGATTCAGCACTTGATCTTGCAACTACATTCTGTTTTTTACTCTGCCAAGTTACTAAATTTTCGCCAAGAAAAGTGCAAGAACCAGATGTTGACCTTCTATCCACCATGGATCCTGCATAGTCAGCATCGGTATAAGCTTGCAGCACCAATTCTTGATTTCTCCTGAATAGGACTCCTTTTCCGGGAGTTCCTTTTAAATAATGTAGCACTCGATTGACAGCTTGTAAGTGTGATTCTCTTGGGTCATGCATAAATTGACTAATCACACTTACTGAATAGGCAATATCAGGCCTAGTATGAGCCAAATAGATGAGTTTCCCGACCAATTTTTGATACATTTCTCGATCTACAGTAGGTTCTTCCTTTGCATCCCCAAGCTTTTTATTAGGCTCAATAGGTGTAGCTACTGGTTTACAACCAAGTTTTCCAGTTTCCCTTAAGAGATCAATCACATACTTTTGTTTTGAGACAAAAATTCCTTGTTTAGAGTAGGAAACTTCAATGCCAAGAAAGTATTTGAGTCTTCCTAGCTCTTTTATTTCAAACTCTTTAATCAAACACTACTTTAACTGTTGTTTCTCCTCATCATCATCACCTGTGACTATAATATCATCAACGTACACTAGAAGTGCTGTCACCTTCCCTTTTGCCAAATGCTTAATAAAAAGGGTATGATCACCTTGGCTTTGTTTGTAGCCCGAAGATTTCATAACTCTGGAAAATCTCCCAAACCAGGCTCTAAGTGATTGCTTGAGCCCATATAGTGCTTTCCGTAATCTACATGCTTTACTTGTTGTCTTTTCTCCTTCAAATCCCGGTGGAATACTCATGTAAATCTCCTCTTCTAGGTCTTCATGTAAGAATGCATTCTTCACATCATATTGTTGAAGTTGCCAATTAAAATGAGCCGCCAAAGAGAGTAAAATCCTCACCGTGTTCATCTTTGCCACCGAAGCAAACGTCTCCTGATAATTTACTCCATAAGTCTGAGTATAACTCTTTGCCACCAATCATGCTTTATATCTTTCAAGAGAACCATCAGCTTTATATTTCAAGGTAAAAACCCATTTGCAGCCCACAAGATTCTTTCCCTTAGGTTTTTCGACAATCTCCCAAGTCTGGTTTTTTTCTAGTGCATCCATTTCTTCTCTCATTGCATTCCTTCATTCTTCTTTAGACAATGCCTTAGATAAAGTACTTGAAATAGAAAAGGTTTTTAGACTCACAATGAAATTTTTATGAGATGGTGATAGGTGGTCAAGTGACACATAATGAGATAGTGGATATAGGGGTCGCTTTGTGCACTCTCTAGTACCTTTTCTAACAGCAATGGGAAGATGCAAGTCATTTCCTAGCATGTCAATTGATTGTTTATGCAAAGAAGAGTCGGAACTTACCGGAAATTCATTTGCAAAACCCAAATGGAAATCTTGAACTTGTGTTTGGTCTGGAATTGCTGTCTTTCTTGAGTATACCTGAGAAAATCTCATAGAGTCATGAATATGGGGAGATATAGAAGTGGATTCTTGTTCCGGAATAAGCTCAATTGTAGAGGGTGAGTCTAGGATTGAAGTGGCACAAACTGATTCATGAAGGGCCCGTTGATCAGAGTTAGAGGTTGATTGGTCAAGAGTTGATTGATCAGGGATTCGTTGATCACAAGTGGGAATTTGGATTGGAAGATTATTAGGAGGTAAGTCAAGATTAAGGTTATTAACTAATGACTTCTCCCCTTGAAGATAAGACTGTGGAAAGTAAGGTTTATTTTCTACAAATGTGACATCAACTGATATATAGGTCTTTCGAGAAGGAGGATGATAACATTTATATCCATTTTGTGTAGAGGAGTAACCAAGAAAGACACACTTAATTGCTCTAAGATCTAGTTTTCCCCTTTGCTGATTATGAACATGTACAAATGAGGTGCAACTGAAGATTCTAGGTATAAGATTATTTGTTATCTTAAAATGGGGATAAAAGTTAGAAAGAACTGTCATAGGAGTTTTGAAATCTAATGCTCTTGATGGCAATCTATTAATTATATATGTAGATGTAAGGACAGCTTCCCCCCAATAAGATTTAGGGACATTTCCATGAAACAACAATGCTCGAGTAGTGTTGAGCAAATGATCATTTTTTCTTTCAGCCACCCCATTTTGTTGTAGGGTGTTTACACAAGATAACTCATAGATGATCCCTTCCTTTTGGAAGTAGGTTGACAAGATCTGATTAAAATAATCTCTAGCATTATCTGATCTAAAGTTCTTAATTTTAACCCCAAATTGATTTTGAATCATAGAATTAAAATTAGGAATAATATTACTTACATCATATTTGTGTTTGAGTAAAAATATCCATGTGACCCTAGTGCAATCATCGATTAGAGAAACGAACCATCGAGCCCCTGAGATATTTGGAATTGTGGAGGGTCCCCAAATATCACTGTAAATCAAATCAAAAGGGTGAGAACTTCTTTTATTGTTTATAGAAAAAGATACACGAGTGTGCTTAACAAATTCACAAGTATCACATTGGAATTGACTCATATCTAATCCTTTAAACAAAGAAGGAAACATGACATTTAAGACACGAAAAGATGGATGACCAAAACGAAAATGATAAAACCAAATGACATCCTTATTTGAAGCACTAAGAAATGATAAGGGTGAATTGTTCATGACTTTCTTTGAAATCCTTGGCGTCTCAAGGTAGTACAGCCCATTCCTTTCCTTAGCAAGTCCAATCTTCCTCTCCGAATCCTGTTCCTGAAAAATACAGTAGGTAGGGTAAAACATTGCATAACATTTGAGGTCATTGGTGAATCTTTTTATGGAAATTAGGTTGGCTGATAGTTTCGGCACATGGAGAACATCTTTTAGAATGAGAATAGGTGTAATATAGATATCACCAACCCCTGCAACAGTAGCCATAGAACCATCTGCCACCACTATTTTCCTATTGCTTGGACATGGAGTATAGGTAATAAAAAAATGTGTAGTATGAGTCATGTAATTAGTGGCACCTGAGTCTATTATCCAAGATTCACTTGAAAGTTTTTCTGAGGCATTTAGACTAAAAGAGAATGGAGACTTACCTGAGAGTGCTAAGGAACACACGCCAGAGGGTTTATCCAGAGACCCTAAAAGCCCTTTAATTTTTTCTATTTCTTCACCACTGAAGGATTCTTTCACCTGTCCTTCATTGTGATTGATTTGTTGGCTGGTGTGTTCAATTAGATTAGCTTAGAGCCTTGGCTGTCCTCCTTTGTTTCCCCACTCTCGGCTTAAGGTTGCTGGTTTCCCATTGTTGGGGTTCTCATTTTGACCCGAAGTATCTCCAATCAGTTTTGTCGTAGACATGGTAATTCCAGGTACAAAGAACGTACTTGGAAAGGAAGGGCAAAAAATTGGGACAAGTTTAAAAGTGAAGAGAGAAAAATATTGCTAAAAAGATCACAATAATGACAGTTGTGATCAGATAATTAAGGACAAAGACAAACCCAGCAATGAAGGTTGTGATTAGAAGATTATCGCATCAATGAAGGATGCACTACAACCCTAGTCCAGAAAAATAAGCCTATGGCTCTGATACCATGTAGAATTTAAAGAAAAGAATTGTGATCTTTTTCTTCTTTTTTTTGTACCAAGATTACAAAACTATTTATAGGACTTCCACAAATACTAATTAGGAAAAACAGATCTGTAAAATACTACTATAATCCCATAAATCAAGGGATACTAAGAAATCATTTCCTAATTAATTATTTACAGCTATTTCCTAATAATTAGGATCCACAAAATCAGGAATGAATATTCCTAATAATCAGATCCTAAAAATCAGGATAATTCAACACTTTACACTCTATTCTATCCAATATTTCAAATTTTTGTACACCTCTCAAGCTAGAAATTCACCAAATAAGTAAAGTGTTAATCACATGATTAATTAACATTTGGAAAAAATATTCTATAAAATTAGAAAAATTTCAACCATCTACTTAGATTGGTGCATAGTTGTACAAGAAAAAGGAAATCTTCAGTCATCCTCATCCACAAAACCAAAGTTACTAAAATCAAAGACTAAATCTCAATTTAGATTTTTGAGCCAAGTTAAGCTAAATGCAAATTCTATATTGTGGATGCGAACTTATCCCTCTTAGATCAATAAATTATCCCTGCTTAATTAATAATGACAATTCCTCAATATCCATCACAAACAGAATTAAAAGACTGGAAATAAGAAATCACACAAAGATGCCAAGCCTATAAAAGTTCAACTCTTTTTGTCACAATTTTCATTGCACAAAACTAAGAACAGTTAATACAAGTGAATTATGTAAAAGAGCTTTATAGACCATAAAATTAGATTTGACTAATGTCAATGCTGGTCAAATTAAGCATGCATATATTTTTTCCATTAACCACAGATCACATATCAGCATTTACAACAACCTAAAGCTTTACCTTTTGTTTCTTCCTTAAGGCTAAATAAGCCTGCATTTCCATTTGCAACCTAAAACACACAGACCAGGTCAAAAAAAAAAAACCACTATTTCTATTACAGTAAGAACCAACACGAATACCTTTGTTTCAGAGACAAAATTGAGTTCAATGCCTTCATGTGCAGAGGAATGACTAGAGAAAAGAAATGGATATAATGCCTTATCCTTTCCTTAGTAGAGAGATTATCGGAAACAAATCCTTTGCAAGCATAACTTCCACATTTTAGGACCTAAAGGACATTTACAAAGATAACATTGGGTGCCATAAATCTTGAATTGGAGAGGAATGCATCAAAAAATGGGAAGAACAGACTTTAACTCCTTAGAATCCTTCTTATAACACAACATCAATACTTTACATGGAATCACTTCAAGGTGGTCACTTATACTCATGTGGCCTTCAGAACACCTCATACAATACTCTTGATAAACCTCTATCAACTTCTACAAAGCCTTCTTTCTAACAGATATCAGTAAGATATTTGGAAGTTAAACAATCTTGAGAATAAAAAAAAAATTGATAAGCATAACAAGTTAATTAAGATAAAGGAGCAGAAATGTCTGAACAATACCTTCTTATTCCTAAGCCTTCCAGTAGCTTTTGATATCAGTTCAAGTGGAAACAATTTCAGGTTAGACCTGGCAAGATTGCAAACTACATCTACTGCCTGCATCCTCACTTTGTCATCAAAATCCAACAATCGGCCTTCAAGGGTAGCTACTAATTGACAAAGGAGAAGATATTTTGAAAATTTGAAAAATTAAAGTCACTCTAGATGAAATAAGTGATTTGTTCACTAAATGACTTACCAAGAAGTTCCAATGATTCTTTCCCACAAGGATTAGAGATGAAGCAAGCTTTGGCACAACATATAACACTAACTCTAACCTCCACATATTTGTCAAAGAATCTATTCTTGAACTCTATGAAAAGATTTTGATAATTTTGTGCAATGTGGGATTCAGGCAGTGCAAGGAGCTTTCCAATTAACTTAACAACTTTTATTTGAACATCAACCTGATCAGTCTACAAATTGAGATACAGTTCAACTTCTGTAAGGACAACTTATTGCAAGTGCATAGGAATGCTTGAAACTACACTTGAGAAACTGAATTAAAAAGAAAAAAATACTAAAAGGTTGTAGGAGGATAGCCAAGAATTGCATACTATTCAAATGGTTATTGTGATAGCATTGACCATAAAAAGTTAAGAGAGCTGCCATACCAGTAATTCTTGAGTCAAGTTAGGGATGATAGCCAGAAGCATATGAGGAGCACACTCGAAAATTTTAAACAGGATATCATGGTAGAATTCATTGAGCTCACTCTCAAAAGAATCTTTGTTTAGAGAACAAGATGTTAAAAAACCACAGACAAAGGGCTCAAGGAATTCTACACAATTTTGAATGACAGAAATAGTAAGCTAAGAAGTAGCAAAAGTTGCAACCTGTCTATAAAATCAAGAAAATGAGGTGAGTTGGAATTCTCAGAAGAATGTACTGTAGCTATTGCATAAGGAGAAAAAAAAAATGGAAAATCAAACCATATGGAGTTCCATACCACCAACAAAAATGTTAAATTAATGATAAGTGAATGAAATACTTACATGCTTCCAAATCAACTAGAGATCCTGACATTTGTCAGGCCTTACCAAAGAGGAGAAATGCAAGGACAGACTGAAGCATCAATTCCAAAAGTTCAAATTGGTAAATCTAAAAGCCAAAAATTACATTCATCGACACAATTTCATATTCATTCTCTAATGTAAGTGAAAAAGATGTTCAATGCAAAGACAAATCCTATATACCTATAATTTATTTTCCTACATGATTTACTCTATCATGAATCTTTGACAATTTCAGCCCAGATTACTAGGAATTTGACCTCACAGAAACTTACTAAAGAATTTCATTGTAGTTGCCAACTTCAATAATGAAATGGTATGAGCAATTTGTAAAATAGAAAATTGCAACAAAAGTCATAAAGATATAGATAAGAAACTTTTTCAAACATTTACCTCCCCTTCCTTTGCAAGATTTTGTAAAATAATGTCTAAAAGTTTGACACCTTTGTCAATATGCCAAAAAAGCACATGGTTAAGAATAGATATCCACAAGGGCTTCAAGCCAACTTTTAGCTTCTTTGTGGCTTCTAGTTTTTGTGAAGCAATCGGTAGCAAAGGCTGTTCAATTTGTGATAAAGCAGTTGCGGCTTGCTGCAGATACAAAGGAACAAATTATAGTGAAGGCTTTTTCTAACAGAGCTTCTAGTGTAAGTGGAACACATGCATCCATACAAAATGCTTTTAAAAAGAGGACTTGATACTTCTAGATAACAGACTCCTTAGTGTCAAAAGAGATTTGTAGGCACCAACAATTATGGTTATTTAGGGTGAGCCCTCTGTATCCATTCACAATAAGATATACGAATAAAAATTGAAAAATGCATCTAATAACAGCATATCAATTCCAACAAAAGAAAAGAAAGTTCCATTACTTGAACAGAACGAAGAAATTATTAACTAACCATTTACAGATAATTAAAGCAAATCTTTAAACAAAGGAGTGTATGACAGAGAGTGAAATAGAGAGCGCGCTTTTATAACCTATTTGCTAAAACTTACACACTAAAATTGAGCAACATACCATCTTAGACTGCAAGAAATAATCAACTCCAAGAAACAAAGTCAGCACCATTTAGCCCCAAAAAGCCAAACAAAGAAATATTTTCAAGAAACCAAAATGTTAGTAACCACTTATTGCTAGAATAGAAACCGATGGGAATGGACTAATTTAGTTTCTATTGGGACAAAGCAATCCTGGACTAATATTAATTGCTCACAAGGAATTGTCTACATCGCAAATTTTCGGTTACACACCTCAACACCCAAACACCATCCCTATGCCCACCCCCTTCCCCGACTAAAATCCAAAAAAATAAAAAAAACAAAAAGAAAAATCCAAAACAAAATAAAATACTACAAAATAGATGCTCAAAGTAGGATTAGGTGAATGAAGATGAAAAGCGAGCCCCAACTACAACTGATTCTTGGAGCATAACTTCCAGGAGCTGTTTATATCATCAAAAACAACAATAACACACAAGTATATGAGTTTCTACTCTTTTCAAGCACATGAACAGGCTAATACCATTTGAAAATGAATGCCAAAGAAAATGCAAAGCTTGGTATCTCCACTTACTTGGACCGATGGCTGGACAAGTGGATTTAGTGGCAAGGGTTGTGAAAATTGTTTGGTTGGATGAGAAACCAACATAGGCGTAGGTGGTTCTGCTGTAGCTAGTTGTTGTGGTGTTGCTTGGGGACAAATTATGCACCCCTGCACATTGCATGGCAGGGTAAGTTGACCAGTTGGATGGATTAAGCCCAGATGGCTCACATTGTAACCTGAATGGTGACAAAGAGGAACAATTTTGCATGAAATCAGTACAAATCCTTAAGAAATCCATTAAACGAGGAGCAAATATTTGGACATGGAAAGCCATCCATGTAATATACTTATGTCCAGTTCTTTGCTGCACCACACTTGCATCCAAGACATAAGTTCCATTAGCAACAAGTAAAGGGTAATCTGGTGAGTCTACATTCGTTACCGATGAATTGCAAGTTGGCAATCAACATTACAATGTCATTAATTTATAAGAGAATGCTAACAAAAAACTGTAAGGTCAAGTTTAATGGAAATCACCAATTCACATAGAGCTTGATACTTGTGAAATTAGCAACAGTGCAAGAAAGTGTTAATTGCAGGAACTGACAAATTTTGGGGAGCTAAACTGATAGTCAACGAAATTGCTCCCCTTAGTCGAGGGGACCACCTAATTTTGTAACAAGAATTTTTTAGATTTTGAGAAATCCGCTTGCACCATTCAAAAGGGAGACACTGTTCCTGAATCAACGTGGGAAATTACATTTTATGCATATATTAGTACATCAAACTCAAAGAACTTGAATATGCTGATTATATTGGCCAATAACAGTATTTTTGCTTTCTTTCCTTGTGACACACAATTTTTCCATTTTTGTATAACAATCTCACAAGACAAGCTAGAAGACATATGAGTGTTCCATTGAAACATTTACGCAGGGGTTAAGGATGTACCGACAACACACATGAAAAAGGTGGCGATACGTTGGTGTCTGGTGGAAAGCCCCCTTCTTGTGAAAGAAAAAGGGGTACCCCCAATAAAGACAAAGGGTCAAAACCAGAGTTGAGTCCCCTAATTAAAGCCCGAACGAATTAAACAGAGTATCAACAAAAAATGGAATCTTCGCTGCAACAGTTCTACGAGACAAGCGTTACAAACATATGTACTATAGCAATAAATTGCTAAACTGCGTTGCATCAATTCATGGAGGGCCCAGCGCCAAAAGTTGGATAGGCGCATCACTTCCTCCTTCTAATTTGATTAAGCCAATGTAAGATTGCTTTAGGAAGAAAAAAAAAAAGACTAAATAGGGAAAGAAAAAATAAAAATAAAAATAAAAAAATGGGAAAAAACATAAAGAAAGTGGAGAGTTAAGGAAGTTCAAAATTAACCTCAGAGAGGAACATCAAGAACTTGGCTGACGACAAGAGAAGAATCGTTAGAAATGGAATTAAGGGACATAAGTATCTCCCTGGTAGTCCCATACTCTCAAGCAATGGACTGCAGCGAGAAACGGCATTGCAAGTTCCTGGTGAAAATGAAATTAGTAATGACCAAATAAGCAACAAGAAACCAAGCACGAACAAGAATGACATTCAACAGAACAAAGAAAAAAGAAAGAAAAAGTCAGTTCATGCAATGCGACGGGAAGAACGATGATAAGTGTACTCGGAGGAATTTGACGAGATTGTTCTTGTTGCGGCGATTGAGGCAGCCAAGATGAAGGCCAATTTCGGAAACAAGTTGCAGAGGTGACTCGTCCATCAGCTGACTCAACGGGCGGAGACGAGAAAAGGCCTACACAAACCCTAGGCTTGGTTTCTTTTTCAGTTTGAGGTGTTTTTTATTTTTGATTTTTGTTAAGTGACCGTTGCTTTTGAAATATCATACGCTTTCAAGGGCTTCTTCGTTTTGCAAATCCAAGCGAGAAAGGCGCAGTCCATAGGCTGGGTTGTTATTTTACCCTTTTGCCCTCCGAGCGCGTATTCAGCACTCATTCTTTTGTGAGTTTTGGATGTGTTATTTTACGTTTTTACCCCTACTAATCAAGAAACGATGCCGTAATAGCCGAGGATGCGGGGAGCTTGCAATTGGATGACTTTGGACTCTAGATGCAAGAGGGATTTTAAGGTGATCAATTGTTAGTTTGCTTTATTACCCTCACATGTTCAGCATTTCTCTTAAGGTTTTATGCAATTTATTGCTTTTACCTTTTTACCCTTGTTCTCACTATCTTAGCTATACGATGGTGTTTTTTTGAATTTCGTGTGTTAAAGCCTGGCAATGTATAGATGACACATAATTAATTTTCAATGCCAAACTCTTTATGACAAAGACTTAGCTATAATTTTTACATAGACAATGCTAAACTAGTTATAGATTAATGGTAGCATAAATAACAATTGAGAGAGAATATTAAGAATTGTGTATGTTTTAAATTTAATTACATCAATTAGAGTTACAATTATATAATCAAACTTAAAGAAAGAAAAAAAATAATCTTTCAAAGTTAGGTATATTATCATAAGGTGTAATATAAAGACTTGTTTTTATAATTTATTTTTTGACAAGGATTGAAACCTTTTTCCGTGTTGCCCAAATGGAGGAAGGAAGAGGTTAATGGCTTGCTTGACCTACAAAAGAAAAATACTAGACAAGAACATAAATTTTCAAGGGAATGGACCGAGTTAATACACAAGCTCCAACAATGTGTTTGCTATCGTGGGAAATAACACGCACGAAAGCTGATATTTAGGAAGAGAGTGGGAAAACTTTTCAACGTGATGAAAAATAGGCAAAGTTGTCATTGTTAGGTTCAAATCAGATGTCAAATAAATGATGTTAAATCATTGACATTACATGCAAGAATCATGTTTGACCATGCTTTTAAGGATTGATTTATAGCACAACTACCAATTCTCCTTACTTGGAATGCACATTTATGGCATCATGGGGTGAAGGTGAGTTACCAAGATAGATCTAGTTCTGAAAAGTCAAAACAAAAGAAGATGAAAAGAAAAAAGAAAGAATTGAAGTAATAAATGACACAAAAAGAGAGAGTAAAAGAGGCACAAAAAAAAACTTTCGCTGTTTTAAATAAGCATTTCTTTTGACCATATATGTAAAGGGATGTTGAAAGAGTTCGTACCATGTGTATTACATATAAATAAGCTAAGTCTAGATTTTTACCCCATGTTAAGTTTGTGCCTTTAGAAATTTCTCGTGAATCTTGTACTGACATTTTTATGAATTTTATTTTTGAATTACCAAGGTCCAAGAAGGGCCAAGATTGTATTTTCGTTATACTTGATAAGTTTTCAAAGATAATGTATTTCATTACATTTACCAAAATGGATGATATCATACACATTGCAGAATTATTTTTCAGAGATGTTTACCTACATGGAGTGCTAAAAAGTATTGTGTCTTTTAAAGCATATGAATATTAGATTAAGATAGCAAGAGAGTGAAAAATAAGAGAAGAACGAATGAGTGAACGAGAGGAAAATAAAAAGAAAAAGAAAGAGAGTGAGAGGTCAAAGGAAAAGAAAGAGAGTGAGGTCGTGGAAAAAAAATTCAAATGAAATGAGTGAGGTCAAGAGAAAAGCTAGAGAAAAAAGTGTGTAAAAAGGAGAAAAAAGTAAAAGGGTGATTGTGTTTACTAGGAAAAATGAGGTTAAGAATGTTATGATTACAAGATAGCAACTACTTGTACTTATGTATAAGGATGTTTTTAATGACTTTAACCCCTCTTTGCTTAGTGTGGTTGTTTTATTATTGATAGAGATCAAGGTGTTGGTTGAATATCAAAACTTCCATGAAAAGAGAACAAGGTGTTGATAAAGTACAACAAAAAAAGTATTCTTAAGATCCTTTTCAACGAATTGGTGGTCCAATGAATAGGGAAAGACAAAGAAGATGAAAGAGGGTTTACAAGGCTTATCATGGAGATACATGGCAAAGGGTCTACTCTGGAAAATTCTAAGGTTATTTTAGAAGTTTCCAATGCTACACCAAGGAACATCACTTATCTTTTTATGCAAGATGATGGACAAAACTTAGAACTTAAAGAATAAAGCTTAGAGCCCATGATATAAATCCAAACTATATGACCAAGTTAAAGAGGCTCGATCCAAATGTTAAGTTGTATTAAGGGGTTTTTTTTTTTAGTTGTTAGATTTTAAGTTAAGACTAAATACACATGTAAAAAGGTTTAACTTCTTCAATTTATTTGGGCTTATAAGTTCAGCTAAGTCTTGATACATTAGTTAGGATTTTTAACTTGACTTTTATGCCTAGTTGTCATTAGTTGTAGGCTTTTAAGGATTTTTGCATCAAGGCAGATTTGTACTCCTAAATTAAAGGGATCCCCTATAAGATTAGGGTTACACGACCATCAATGGTCATCATTAATTTTCAAAGGTTACCCTACAATCAACAACCAGATTTGCTTCCTAAAATTTAGGGTTAATGGTTAATATTGACTTTTTAAAATTTAGGGTTAATGGTCAAGGGTCAACGGTTAGCTTTGACCCTTAAAATTTAGGGTCATAGTCAACATTGACTCATTAACTTCAGGGTTGACTTGCCATTACCAATTTTTCCTAATGACCATTCTACATCTCAATGACATTCATAACATCAAATTAACATATACGACCATGTGAGATGGTGTTGACAATAAATTAAACATTAGCCATCAAAGATTAGCTCAACAATCTTTCCCTTTGGATTTGATGAAACACATTAAATCCAATATCTAGCAATGCACATATAACAACCTTTGACATTCACACCTCTTCTTGCACATTATCATTCATAGCTCTCCCTGAAACATGCATCTTCCTTAACTAAGCTACCCCTTTTTTCTATTTCTCTCCCTCTATTTATCAAGTTACTCCCCTTTTTAATCAATATATATTATTTTTGGATTTATGCAAAATATCTCCCTCTTTAACAACAAATCCAAAGAATAATAGAATAAGGAAGGGGAGAGGGGTTGGAGGCATACCTTAGTCTCTAGAGGATGACTGAACACATAAAGTCAACTTTAACTTCTGAAATATCTTTCTGGACAAAGCTTTGGTGAATATATCAGCAACTTGCTTTGAGGTAGGCACATACTTTAGCTTTACTTCATTTTTATCCATTTTTTCTTTAATAAAGTGATACTTGATTTCAATATGCTTCGTTCTAGAGTGTTGGACAGGATTCTTTGACAAATTGATAGCACTTTGGTTGTTACAACCAATCAGCAATGGTAGCTGCACATCCACCTTCATATCTTCAAGTTGTTGTTTCATCCATAACAGCTGAGTACAGGCCTTAGTAGCAACCACATATTTAGCCTTTGCAGTACTTAGAGTCATTGAATTTTGCTTCTTGTTATGCCTTGAAATACATCTACTGCCCAAATAAAATGCACCACCCAGCATTGACCTTCTGTTATCATAATTTTCTGCCCAGTCTGCATTTGTATATCTATACAAATTAAGCTATCCACTTTTATCATAAAGTAGTCCATAATTTTTTGTACTTTTCACATACCTTAGAATTTTCTTAACCGCCACCAGATGAGATTCCTTGGGGTCACTTTGAAATCTAGCACAAAGTGTTACAACAAAAACAATATTAGGCCTTGATGCTGTCAAATACAGTAAGCTTCCAATCAACTTTTTGTATTCCTTATGATTAAGCATGTTGTCTTCTTTATCCTTGCTTAACTTTGTTCCAACCATGATGGGAGTGCTTACTTCTGTAAAGTTCTTCATCCTAAACATTTTTAGCAGCTCACAGGTATACTTTTCTTGGGAGAGAAAAATTCCAGCCTTACTTTGCAACATGTGTAATTCTAAGAAGAATTTCATTTCACCAACTATGGACATCTCAAACTTCTTCTTCATTTGCTCCGCGAAGGCAGTGCATAGGGCCTCCTTTTTTGCAGTAAAGATTATGTCATCAACATAAAGTACAATAATTAACTAGCCTCAGTTGTCTTCCTTTATGTACAAGTTGCTATCCACATTCCATTTTCTAAACTTTATATTTTTAAGCCATGTATTTAGCTTGGAATACCATGCTCTTGGAGCTTGCTTTAAGTTGTATAAAGTCTTGTTTAATCTACACACACTTAAACCATCATGATCAAGTATAAAACCATTAACTTGTTCAATAAATACCTCTTCTTCAAGCTCTCCATTAAAAAATGCAGACTTCACATTCATCTAATTGACTTTGTAGTTCCTTTGAGCATAGTCATGAATATCCTAATTGCTTCAAGTCTGGCCATCGAAGCAAAGGTCTCTTCAAAGTCAACACCTTCTACTTGTGAGTAGCCTTTATAGACAAGTCTTGCTTTGTTCCTTACCACCTCACATTTTTCATTGATCTTATTTCTGAGCACCCACTTGGTTACAATGATGTTTTTCCCTTTAGGTCTAAGTACTAAACACTAAATGTTGTTCTTTTCAATTTGATTAAGCTCTTCATTCATAGCACATACCCATTCCTTATGCTTTAATGCTTCTTCCACAAATTTGGGTTCCACCTTGGAAATAAATGAGGTTTGTTCACCACCTCTTAGTCTTCTTCTACTCTACATAGAGTCCTCTTTACTTCCAATAATGTTTTTGGCCTTAACTTTAGCTTTGACTCTTCTATGAGTTTGGGAATGCCTTAATTCTTCTTCGTCATCACTTGTAACTTGAGAATCAACATTTTTCTCATGTTGAATGGCCTCGGATTCATCACTTTCAGACTCTTTTCGATTGTCATACATGACATCTTCAACTTCCTCAAGCTGTGATTGCATTGTAATACCATTTTCAATCACTTTAACATCAAAGTTGTCTACCATTTTTAACAACCTTTTATTGTAGCATTTGAAGCCTCTTCCATTTGGTATATAGCCCAAGAATATGCCTTCATCAACCTTTTCATCAAATTTGTTGAGATGTTTGCCTTTGACTTTAATGAGACATGGGCTTCTAAACACTTTAAAGTGTTTTACACTTGGCTTTTTTTCATACCATAGCTCATAGGGTGTCTTCACTATATATGGTCTCATGAAACATCTATTTTAATTCTGAGTTGTAGTGGTCATAGCCTTTCTCCAGTAAGTATATGAAGTACCATGCTTAACCAACATGGTTCGTGCCATCTTCACCAGGCTTTTATTCTTCCTTTCGGCCACTCCATTTTGTTGAGGTGTGTAGGGACTAGCATATTCATGCTTCATTCCATGCTTCTCCAAATAATCTTCAAATTTGCCGCATATGTATTTTGTCCCATTGTCTATCCTAAGCCTTTTAATTTTTCCCCCTAAATGGTTTTCAGTTAGCGTCCTATAGCTCTTGAAATTATTAAGAGCCTCTAATTTATATTTAAGAAACATAATGCAAGCCATTCTTGTAAAATCATCAATGAAGGAGATAAAGTACCTATAACCCTTGGTTGATCTTTGTCTCATAGGGCCACAGATGTTCGAATGGATGAGCTCTAATGGCTTTTTTGTTTGAACCTTTACATTTTTGTGTAGGAGCATTCACCATCTTCCTTTTTTGACACATGCTGCAAATTCCATCTCTCTCTCATCTTAATTTGGGTACATTTCTTACAGCTTCATTTTTGGATAGCTTGTTTAGCCCCTTTTGTCCAAGATGTCCTAATCTTTTATGCCTTAACAAGTTCTCATTTTTAGTGTTTATGAAGCAAGTGTTTTTGGTTCTAGAAACTTGGTATAAGTTTCCATTTGTTCTTTCACCCTTAATAAGAACAACACCATCTTTTAATCTCTTTATTGTGTAGTTACTCTTGTTGAAAGTAACTTCATATCCATCATCATAAAGCTAGCTAACACTAATAAGATTGTGTTTTAGCCCTTCAACATAAAGCACTTTCTTTGATTTCAGTTTTTCTGCACCAATTTCAATGACACTGATACCTTGAATCTTTAAGGCACCATCATTGTCAAATTTGATTGACCCTCCATCATATTTTGCTACTTCATTTAACATCTTCAAGTCTTTTATCATGTGTGAAGAGCAACTACTATCCAAGATCTATGGCTTTTCTTTCTTGGAAGCTTTCAAGGCTACTTCCACCACCATAGATGTTTCTTTTCCTCTTCTTCCCCTTTGGCTAAATGTGGGAGCACGTGTAAGTATTCTTCTTTGCACTATTTGACCAAGCAGTAATGTCAAGCAATCCTCAGTAGTGTGTCCAACCTTTTCACATCTTTCACAGATCTCTCCTAACAAATCAAAACTGTTTCTTAGTGGAATTTGGCTTCTTTTCACTTGAGATTGTCTCCCTTTTAGATAGAGTCTCCCCCTAAACTCTTGCCTCACATTCCTCTTCATTATAGGTTGAGGATTACAGCACACCTTAAACTTATGCCTATATTTGCCACAGCTATAGCAAAATCCTTCAAATCTGGATTTTCTTCTTTTGCCAAGTTCATGTCTCCTATCTTTAGCAATTGTTGTGGCACCCTTTTCTCCATCTTTGATATCTTATCTCCTTTGGATAGGAGTCTTCACCACATCTTTCCTAATCCATTTTAGCTTGGGTTAGTTTTGCTTCTCCATCACATCATTGTGCTTGCTTTCAAGTATAAACACAAATTTCTTTTTTTCTTCTACCTTCTCATTTGGCTTTTCAATATAGCTAAGTCTTTTCTTTCCCATAGAATGAGGTCTTTGATTGCTTAGACACTCATCCAACTTTCTAGTAGCATCCTCCTTGATGGCATTTGCTGAAGACAACTCACTTTTCACTTTCATGGCATACATAAAGCTTTCTTTATGCTTCCTCAATTTAGACTCAGCCTTATAGAGCTTGGCTTACAAAATCAGCACCTCTTGCTCTTGAGCAATCGGACTATCAAGCCACTAGCCAGGTTTTCATACTCAGATTTTGCTTATTGTTTGGCAGTAGCGGAAGAGGTGGAGTACAATGAACCTAGAAACTACTCAGAGGCTGTCACTTGTGCCGAACCTTCCCAGTGGAGTATTGCTATGATTGAGGAAATTGAGTCCCTGCATAAGAATCAAACTTGGGACTTAGTGAAACTTCCCAAAGATAAGAAGACTGTTGGCTACAAATGGATCTACAAGAAGAAGGAGGGAATCCCAGGAGTTGAGAATGCAAGGTACAAGGCACGTTTAGTTGCAAAGGGCTATAGCCAGAAAGAAGGGATTGACTTTAATGAGGTGTTTTCTCTAGTTGTAAAGCACACTTCCATTTGTGTGCTTCTAGCTATGGTTGCTATGTATGATATGGAACTGGAGCAGCTTGATGTCAAGACTGCTTTTCTACATAGCGATCTTGAGGAAGTCATCTATATGGATCAACTTGAGGGTTTCCAGATTGAAAGCAAGGAGGATCATGTTTGCAAGTTGAAGAAATCTCTATATGGTTTAAAGCAGTCTCCTAGACAATGGTATAAGAAGTTTGACAGCTTTATGGTAGGTCATGGTTATTTGAGGAGTGAGTATGACAGTTGTGTCTACCATAGGAAGCTTCATGATGGATCATTTGTTTATCTGCTACTCTATGTAAATGATATTCTTGTTGCCTCTACAAGTATATCTGAGATCAATAGTTTGAAGAAGCTACTTGGTAGAGATTTCGAGATGAAAGATTTGGGAGCTGCAAAGAGAATTTTGGGCATGGAGATCACCAGAGACAGGCAAGCAGGAGAGTTGCGCCTTTTACAGAAAAGGTACATCGAGAAGGTTCTTGAACGTTTTGGGATGATGAGTTGCAAACCGATAAGTACTCCTTTGGCTTCACACTTCAGACTTTTAGCCTCTTTGTCACCCAATAGCCTAGAGGAGGAGGAATATATGTCACATGTTCCATACTCTAGTGCAGTGGGCAGTGTTATGTATGCTATGGTTTGCACTCGTCCAGATATTTCACAGGCAGTCAGTGTGGTCAGTAGATATATGGCTAATCCTGGGAAAGCACATTGGCAAGCAGTTAAATGGATACTTCGCTATCTTAGAGGCACTACAGATGTAGGACTAATGTTCAGCAGAGGCAGTAGGTTGTGTACTGGTTTTGTGGATTCTGACTATGCAGGTGACCTTGACAGAAAAAGATCAACAACTAGTTATGTTTTTACTCTTTCAGGCAGTGCCATTTGTTGGAAGGCAACATTGCAATCAACAGTTGCTCTTTCCACTACTGAAGCTGAGTACATGGCAATAGCAGAAGCAGTCAAGGAAGCTATTTGGTTGAAAGGTTTGGTCATTGATTTGGGTTTATCACAGGAAACTACCACCGTATTCTGTGACAGTCAGAGTGCTATACACTTGACCAAAAATCAAGTGTATCATGAGAGGACCAAATACATTGATGTCAGATACCATTTCTTGCGAGATGTTATATCTCAAGGTTTGATTTCAGTGAAGAAGGTCGCTACTGCAGACAATCCAGCTGACATGTTGACGAAACCAGTTTTAACTAGTAAGTTCAAGCATTGCTTGGACTTGATTGGTGTTCATTTTGCTATCAAGAAAGGAATAAAACAATTTTACTATCCCTATCATTTTTTTTAGACAAAAAAAAGAGCGAAAAAATAGAAGCAGTCTGCAAACCACTAAACAAGTTATAATGTAAAACTCAAATTATCGGTTTGCTCATATTAACTAATGCAAACCAAACCAAGTACAATCATAATCAACATAAGGGCAAAGATCCATAGCAAATAAAGAGCTCAATGATTTAAGGACATTAGCTAACTAATGTCAAGCATATTGAATAGAGCCATATGTAACAACATGCTACAAGTTTTCCTAAAATTCCCTCAATTCAACACATAGACATAACAATTGCAGGATCCAAGTGTCCAATTTGTTGGATAAAAATATCTTAATGTCAAGGAGGATCACTAGTACCTTACAATCTTGGTAGCAAATAGCAATATCTTGAAGTTGGTAAAACCAACCTTGCTTGAGGAATAATACAGGACCCAATATGAAATAGGAAGAAAAAGGAAAAAGAGGAATACCATGCCATAGAACAACCTAACAAGAAGCAAACTAGTTTTGCTTGTCTCATTTTAGATAACAATCACCAAAAGCACCAGAAAACAAAGAGGGGGAGAAAGCATTTCTGACCTCATAGCAGAGAACAAAACATTAAACATTTCAAGAACCAGATCACTGCACTCAATGTTGAACATTATCACGCAATGTTTACATTGAGCAATATTATCCAATATTTTAACCCTTTTTTAGAAGTATGGGCTTGTGGTATCAATAAGCGTCGAGAACACACCAAGGAGAAGTTTAAATATGTCCTTCCAATTTAAGAGGACTTATGTCAGTTGGATTATCAAGGGATGATAATAGAAAAGCAAAAGAAATGGATACTCATCAAACCACATGCAAAGCAAGACATAACATAACATCAAGCACAAAATACCATTACCCTCAAATATTTGTCCTCAAAGGGTGGCTCGGGTGCCAGTATCCAAAATAATTCACTAATGCAGATGGCAACCAAAAGTTTGATACCTTTGTCAATGTGCCAAAGAAGCACATGGTTAAGAATAGATATCCACAAAGGCTTCAAGCCAACTTCTAGCTTCTTTGTGGCTTCTACTTTTCGAGAAGCAACCGGTAGCAAAGGCTATTCAATTTGTGATAAAGTAGTTGCAGCTTGCTATAGAAACAAACAAACAAATTATAGTGAAGGCTTTTTCTAACAAAACTTCCAATGTAAGTGGAACACATGCATCCATACAAAATGCTTTTAAAAAGAGGACTTGATACTTCTAGATAACAGACTCCTTAGTGTCAAAAGAGATTTGTAAGCACCAGCAATTATGGTTATTTAGGGTGAGCCCTCTGTATCCATTCACAATAAGATATACGAATAAAAATTGAAAAACGCATCTAATAACAGCATATCAATTCCAACAAAAGAAAAGAAAGTTCCATTACTTGCACAAAATGAAGAAATGATTAACCAACCATTTACAGATAATTAAAGCAAATCATTAAACAAAGGAGTGTGTGACAGAGAGTGAAATAGTGAGCGCGCTTTTATCACCTGTTTGCTAAAACTTACACACTAAAAATTGAGAAACATACCATCTTAGTCTGCAAGAAATAATCGACTCCAAGAAACAAAGTCAACACCATTTAGCCCCAAAAAGCCAAACAAAGAAATAGTTTCACGAAACAAAAACGTTAGCAACCACTTACCACTAGAATAGAAACCGATGGAAATGGACTAATTTAGTTTCTATTGGGACAAAGCAATCCTGGACTAATATTAACTGCTCACAAGGAATTGTCTACATCGCAAATTTCCAATTACCGATGAATTGCTAGCTAGCAATCAACGTTACAATGTCATTAATTTATAAAAGAATGCTAACAAAAAACTGTAAGGTCAAGTTTAATGGATATCACTGATTCATATAGAGCTTGATACTTGTGAAATTAGCAAAAGTACAAGAAAGTGTTAATTGCAGGAACTGACAAATTTTGGGGAGGTACACTGATAGTCAACGAAATTGCTCCCCTTAGTTGAGGGGATCACCTAATTTTGAAACAAGAATTTTTTAGATTTTGAGAAATCCGCTTGCACCATTCAAAAGGGAAACACTATTCCTGAATCAACCAGGAAAATTACATTTTATACATATATTAGTACATCAAACTTAAAGAACTGAAATATGTTGATTATATTGGCTGATAACAATATTCTTGCTTTCTTTCCTTACGGCACACAATTTTTCCATTTTTGTATAACAATCTCACAAGACAAGCTGAAGACGTGTGAGTGTTAAGTTGAAACATTTGCGCAGGGGTCAAGGATGTACCGACAACACACATGAAAAAGGTGGCGATACATTGGTGTTTGGTGGAAAGCGAGTATTAATTTGATATCAATGACATCTCTACTATTGAGAATCTAAAATTCAAGTCAAAACATGGTAATGTATAACAAAAAAAAAAATTTAATTCAAACAAAAATCTATATTAATATGAATGGAGAAAAATAAAAAAGATTAATTGATATTTGTATGACAAAAAAAATTATATTTGTAATCAATTGCCAAATTTGGAAGAAAAATATTTTGCTTCTATCAAACCTATTTTTTCTATTATGGAAGGATATAAACTTTAAAATTATCAAATATTGAAAGAAAATCAGCCCTTTAAATATTTACCAAAATATACTTTAAACCTATTTTTGGCCATGGATCATAACACACAAAATATACTCTTTCTGAATCCTAAAGGACATAAGTATCTCCTTAGTAGTCCCATACTCTTGAGCAATGGATTGCAGCGAGAAACGACATTGCAAGTTTCTGGTGAAAAATGAAATCAGTATTGACCAAATAAGCAATAAGAGACCAAGCATGAACAATAATGACATTCAACAAAACAAAGAAAAAAGAAAGAAAAAGTCAGTTCATGCAATGCGATGGGAAGAACGATGATGATTGTTCTTGTTGCGGCAATTGAGGCAGCCAAGATGAAGGCCGATTTCGGAAACAAGTTGCAGCGGTGACTCGTCCATCGGCTGACTCAGCGGGCGGAGACAAGAAAAAGCCTACACAAACCCTAGGCGTGGTTTTGCAAGGGAGGGAGGGAGCGGGGAAAGGGAAGTGAGGAGGAGCGGTTTCTTTTTCAGTTTGAGTTGTTTTTGATTTTTGATTTTTGTTAAGTGTCCGTTGCTTTTGAAATGTCATACGCTCTCAAGGGCTTCTTCGTTTTGCAAATCCAAGCGTGAAAGGCGTGGTTCATAGGCTGTGGGTTGTTATTTTACCCTTTTGCCCTCCGAGTGTGTATTCAAAAGTCATTTTTTGTGAGTTTTGGATGTGTTATTTTACTTTTTTACCCCTACTAATCAATAAACGATGGTATAATAGCCAAGGATGTAGGGAGCTCTCAATTGGATGGCTTTGGACTCCAAATGCAGAAGGGATTTAAAGGCGGTCAATTGTTAGTTTAGTTTATTACCCTCACATGTTCAGCATTTCTCTCGGGTAATTTATTACTTTTACCTTTTTACCCTTGATCTCATTGTCTGTAGGTGGTGTTAGAATCTCGTGTGTTAAAGCCTAGCAACATATGGATGACACATAATTAATTTTCAATGCCAAACTCTTTATGACAAAGACTTGGCTATAATTTTTACATAGACAATGCCAAACGTCATGCTAAACTAGTCACAGATTAATGGTAACACATATAATGATTGAGAGAGAACATTAAGAATTGTTCTAGTTAAAATGTGGGTGTGTGTTCTAAATTTAATTGCATCAATTAGAGTTACAATTATATAATCAAACTTAAAAAAAAGAAAAAAATAATCTTTTAAAATTAGGTATATTATCATAAGGTGTAATATAGAGACTTGTTTTTATAATTTATTTTTTGACAAGCATTGAAACCTGTTTCTGTGTTGCCCAAATGGAAGAAGGAAGAGGTCAATGGCTTGCCTAACTTGCAAAAGAAAAACACCAGACAAGAACATAAATTTTCAAGGGAATGGACCGAGTCAATACACAAGTTTTAACAATGTGTTTGCTATCGTGGGAAATAACGTGTGCAAGCCGACCCACGAAAGCTAATATTTAAGAAGAGAGTGGGAAAACTTTTCAACGTAATGAAAAATAGGAAAAGTTGTCATTGTTAGGTTCAAATCAGATGTCAAATAAATGACGTTAAATCATTAACATTACATGCAATAATTATGTTTGACCATGCTTCTAAAGATTGATTTATAGCACAACTACCAATTCTCCCTACTTGGAATGCACATCCATGGCATCATGGGGTGAAGGTGAGTTGCTGAGATAGATCCAATTCTAAAAGGTCAAAACAAAAGAAGATGAAAAGAAAAAAGAAAGAATTGAAGTAATAAATGACACAGAAAGAGAGAATAAAAGAGGCATAAAAAAAAAACTTTTGCTGTTTTAAATAAGCATTTCTTTTAACCATATATGTAAAGGGATGTTGAAAGAGTTTGTGCCATGTATATTATATATAAACAAGCTAAGTTCAGACTTTTACCCCATGCTAAGTTTGTGCCTTTAGAAATTTCTCGTGAATCTTGTATTGACATTTTTATGAATTTTATTTTGGAATTACCAAGGTCTAAGAAGGGCCAAGATTGTATTTTCATTATACTTGATAAGTTTTCAAAGATAACATATTTCATTGCTTTTACCAAAATGGATGATATCATACACATTGCAGAATTATTTTTCAGAGATGTTTACTGAAGTTCCTGATCTCTCCCTAGAATCTATTAGTTTGTGATACTGAGAGGGGGGGTGAATCAGTATCACAACAATTCGTAATTCGCAGGTAAGTGAACAACTTCAACCTCTTCTTAAAAGCGAACTCTTTCTCAGACTCGACTAAGGTAGATCTATTGCTACCTACTAATCATAATAGCCCCCAAAGTCACCTTTCAGACACCTTGCCTAATAGACAATTCGGATGTTCTTGTTTAGGTCTTCGTTAGGTTATGGGTTGGCTGATACTTTAGCTACGTTCATAACTCAATTCAAAACACCGAACGTAAAGCAAATTAAGGACACACGAGATTTACGTGGTTCCATCAACGTGACGTACATCTACGGTGGTAGGGACTCCCCCTTACTGAGACTATCCACTATACTTGAGAATTCCAGTTACAATGGATGTCTTAATCCTCTGCTCCTTTCACTATTGCAATTACTAAGCAAGTACAATACAAAGAGTGTCACTTACTGTGTCTACCCTTTTTCTAGCTTGTCTTGCCTCTGTTGAATTGAAAGGCTGCTCCACTGCCGCTTAGAAGTTCACCGCAATGCTTTCTAACCTCTCTTGAAGAAATCTAAAAATACGTTGAGTTTTTTCAATGCTTTGTCGAATTTATTCTCTATGTTGTTTCACACAACTCCTGGTTTCACCGTCTCACGGTCTCACCTGTCTCCTTGCCCCACGATCTCATTGTCTCACGGCTTGCCTCACGTACGTTTCTGGTTGGCCCTTGTCCGTTCCACACCTCCTTTGGCCATATCAGATTTTCTCCCTTTTCTACCAGTCACTGTTCATTAGCCATCCACCCCTCTGTTCTGGCTGTAACGGGTTTTTTTCTCCTTCCCTGTTTAGCCGTCGGGTTTCTCTCTCCTTTCGTCAATGGTGTGTTTTGCCATGCTCACTTGGTTTCTTTTTCTCTCCTTCCCGTCAACTCCTCTGTTCTGGCCGTATACCTCTTTTCTCTCTCGTCCAATGGCTGTCTCAATTTTTCTCTCTTTCTCTCGTGTTCTGCCGATGGTTTCTCTCTCTTCGTTCAGTAGGATCTCTCTCACCAACCAGATGGATCTATCTTACTGTCCAGTCAGATCTGATTTTGGCCGTATCGTCTCTTTTCCGTTCACCCACTTGGCCATTCACCTTTTTGCTCCTTCCCTTATTTGGTCGCCGGGTTTGTCTCCCTCTTTTTCACTCGGCTGTTCTTCGTTCCCTATTTTGCTGACCTTCTGTTCTTCGTCGTCGGGTTTCTCCTTCCGCCGGTCTACTCCAATTTGGCCAATTTTCATTTTCTCTTCTTCTTTCGTCAATGGCTACTATTCACTCTCTTATGTTGGCCTTTATATACTCCTCCATGAAACCCTAATAGGGCGAATTTACTATCTTGCCCTTCCACGTAGCCTTTACGTTCTTGCCCTTCCATGTGGCTTTTACCTTCTTGCCCTTCCATGTGGCTTTACTTTCTTGCACACTTAAACCTAGTTGACAACAATTACAACCTATACAAGGTTGTGGGAACAACAATCTCCCCCTTTGTAATTGTTGGCAACACTCATAACAAAAGCTACTATGCAGTAGTTTAAACTTCCCCTAAATATGCACTCCCCCTTTCTTAACATCTCCCCCTGCACTGTTACTTCTCTCCCCCTTTGCCAACCAATTACAAATTTGAAAAACTCACAAAGTAGAGATGGAGGATTCACCTGATTTTCAGGCTTGAGGAGGCATTCACACAAACAGACTCATTCTGTGCTTTTCAAACAGCTTTGTGGACAGAGATTTAGTTAGATCTTATGTAGCCTTTTCAACAAATTTAGATTCAACTTGTGAGAGTAAAGTAGTAACTCTCACAATTCTTCTTCTTGTTGTAACTCCTGCTGGTGGGTCACCTATGATCTGATTTTCTTGATGAGCACTGGTCCACGTTTTCTTTGGCTTTCTTTCTTGCGCAATCTTAGTTGCAAGAGGATCTCTTTCTTCATCAATTACATACAAATTTCCAGCTATTCACTTCCCGGCTGCAATAGTATTGCCTTCTTTACTCTTTACCTAGCAACCTGTTTTTGTGAATATTACCTTATAGTTTTCATTGCATAGTTTGCTGACAAATGCTAGATTATATCTGAGACCTCCAATGTGCAGAACATCTTTCAGCTCTCCTCTTCCAATGTTTACTGACCCCTAACCGTTGATGTTGAGTGAATCATCATTGCCAAACTTGACTCTACCTTCTCTTGACTTGTTTAGCTTTGACAATTTACTCTTGTTTCCCATCATGTGTGAAGTGCATCCACTGTCAAGGATCCACTGCTTATCCTTGTAGTTAGCTTTGAGTGCAATTTCAGCTATATTAGCCACCTCCCTTTTAGCTTTATATTCCTTCTTTTGAACTAACTAGAAGATAGTTTTCTCCTTTGAAGTTCTCGACTTCTCCCTAGGATCTACTAGTTTGTGATACTAAGAGGGTGGGTGAATCAATATCACCACAATTCGCAATTTGCAGGTAAGTGAACAACTTCAACCTCTTCTTAAAAGCGAACTCTTTCTCAGACTCGACTAAGGTAAATCTATTGCTACTTACTAATCATAATAGTCCCCAAAGTCACCTTACAGACACCTTACCTAATAGACAATTCGGATGTTCTTGTTTAGGTCTTCGTTAGGTTATGGGTTTGTTGATACTTTAGTTGCGTTCACAACTCAATTCAAAACACAGAACGTAAAGCAAATTAAGGACACACGAGATTTACGTGGTTCCGTCAACGTGACGTACATCCACGGTGGTAGGGACTCTTCCTTACCGAGACTATGCATTATACTTAAGAATTCCAGTTACAATGGATGTCTTAATCCTCTGCTCCTTTCATTATTGCAATTACTAAGCAAGTACAATACAAAAAGTGTCACTTACTGTGTCTACCCTTCTTTTAACTTGTCTTGCCTCTGTTGAATTGAAAGGCTACTCCACTGCCGCTTAAAAGTTCACCGCAACGCTCTTTAACCTCTCTTGAAGAAATCTGAAAATACATTGAGTTCTTTCAATGCTTCGCCAAATTTATTCTCTACGTTGTTTCACACAACTCCTGCTTTTACCGTCTCACGGTCTCACCCTATGTTCTGGCCGTATCGGGTTTTTCTCTTTTGTTTGGTCTGTTGTCTAGTCGTCCAGCGCCTTCAGCTATCTCCTCTTTTCTCTATTTTTGCCGACCGTTTTTCGTTCAGCCCCCCTTCGGTCGTCTCCTCTTCGGCCGTCTCTATGTTTTTCTCTGTCTTTACTGCCGATGGTATTTTTGGCTGTGTTTTCTCTCCTTCCCTAGTGGTCTGTTTTTGGCCTTGTCGGGTTTTTCCTCTCCTTCTCCGTCACTCTAATTTGGCCGTATATGTCTTTGTCGTCCACCCACCTTCGACCGTCTCTATTTGTTTTTCCGTCGATTGTCCACTTTGTTTTGCCGTTGACCCATTTTTCTCTCTTGCCGTGTAGTGGTTTCTCTATCACTATCCAGCTGTGTCGACCCATTTGTCTCACGCCATTGCAGATCTGCTGTCTGCTCTTTCAGTGGTGTCTCACTCTTCGTCCGTCTCTCTCTCTCTCAATTTTGTCGACCTTTCCCCTTTTCCGACGACAGCTTTTTCAACAGCTACTCTATTTTGGCGTCAAACCCTTGTTCTGCCGTTCTCTTACTGTCGGTGTCCTCTCTCTTTCGTCTGCCGATTCGCTCCAATTTGCTCAATTTGCCGACCTCTCCTCTTCTCCCTTTTTTTCTTTCCTTAGTCCAACGGCTACTTTGTTTTCTCTCTCTTCCTGTTGACGGCTTCTTTTCTCTCTCTTCCAAGTGTTTTCCCTCTCTTCGTCCGACGGCTTCACTATGCAGCTACTATTCACTGGATAGTTGCACTGTTCACTCAACGGCCACACTGTTCACCATAGCTACTCTTTTCTTTTGCAGGTGGTGTTCTTCTGTGTAGGGTTTGGTGTTTTGCTGTGTATTCAATTGTATTGGCCTTTAATACTCCTCCATAAAACCCTAATAGGGCGAATTTACTGTCTTGCCCTTCCATGTGGCTTTTACATTCTTGCCCCACCATATGGCTTTTACCTTCTTGCCCTTTCATGTGGCTTTACTTTCTTACACACCTAAACCTAGTTGACAACAATTACAACCCATACAAGGCTGTGGGAACAACAATCTCCCCCTTTGTAATTGTTGGCAACAATCATAACAAAAACCACTATGTAGTAGTTCTAACTCCCCCTAAATATGCACTCCCCTTGCACTGTTGCTTCTCTCCCCCTTTTTCCAACCAATTACAAATCTGAAAAACTCACAAAGTAGAGATGGAGGATTCACCTGAACTTCAGGCTTGAGGAGGCATTTGCACAAATAAACTCAATCTGTACTTTTCAAACAGCTCTGTGGATAGAGGTTTAGTGAGAATATCTAAAATTTGATCTTTAGTGCCAATATACTCCAACTGAATTGTACCCTGTTCCACTTGATCTTTAATAAAGTGATACCGGATGTCAATATGCTTGCTTCTAGAATGTTGAACTAGATTCTTACTGAGATCAATAACGCTTTGATCATCACAAAGTACGCTCACTGGTAACTTCACTTCAACACCCAAGTCTGCTAATTGTCTTAGCATCCATATCACCTGTGTACATGCTGCACAAGCAGCCATATACTCAACCATAGCTGTGCTCAAAGCAACACTGTTTTACTTTCTATTTAACCATGCAACACACTTTGAACCCAAGTAGAAGCTGCAGCCACTGGTTGATTTTCTATCATCTATTTTTCCTACCCAGTCTGCATTAGTATATGCTTGTAGTTTAATAGAATCCATGGCTGGATACCACAAACCTATTTCCAGTGTTCCTTTGAGGTACCTTAGGATACTTTTCACTGCTAATACATGAGATTCCTTAGGATCAGCTTGGAATCTACTGGCAGCGCACACAACTTGCATAAGATCAAGCCTTGATGCTGTAAGGTACAGAAGGCTCCCTATCATCTTCCTGTACTCTGTAGGGCTTGTACTCCTTCCCTCATGATCTTTTGTTAACTTGTAACCCTCTGTCATAGGGGTACTAACAGGTTTGCTATCCTCTATGCCAAACCTTTTCAGCATCTTTTTGGCATATTTTGTCTAAGAAATAAAGATACCTTCTTCACACTACTTTATCTGTAATCTAAGAAAGTACGTCATTTCTCCAATCAATGACATCTCAAATTTCTCACTCATCTTCTGTGCAAAATCTTGGCATAGCTTAGAGTGATCCCCTCCAAAGATGATGTCATCTACATATACTATAGTTATCAGCTGACCTTTTTCTAAGTTGAACATATAGAGATTATTATCAACCATTCCTCTTCTGAAGTTTAATCTTCTCAAGTACGCATCCAGCCTACTGTACCATGCTCTTGGAGCTTGCTTAAGACCATACAAGGCTTTCTTCAGCTTGCACACATGTGTCTCATCCTCACTGATTTGTACTCCATCGGGTTGTTCAATATACACTTCTTTATTCAGAGCCATTCAGAAAGGCGAATTTCACATCCATCTAATAGACTTTATACCTCTTGTGTGCTGCCAAAACTAAGAACATTTTGATAGTTTCTAACCTTGCTATTGGTGCAAAAGTTTCATCAACATCTACCCCTTCTATCTGAGTGTAGCCTTTTCAAACAAGCCTGGCCTTGTTCCTTACCACCTTGCCATCTTCATTATGTTTATTCTTAAACACCCATTTTGTTCCTATGACATTCTTATTAGTGGGTCTTAGAACCAGCTCCCATGTATCATTCTTCTCAATTTGATCTAGCTCCTCATTGATAGCTTTGACCCAGGCTTTGTCTTGAATAGCCTCTTCAACAGATTTAGTTCAACTTGTGAGAGTAAAGCAGTAGCTCCCACAATTCTTCTTCTTGTTGTAACTCCTGCTGATGGGTCACCTATGATCTGATCTCCTTGATGAGCACTGGTCCATGTTTTCTTTGTCCTTCTTCCTTACGCCGTCTTAGTTGCAAGAGGATCTCTTTCTTCATCTTCAGACTCACTCTTCTCCGAGTCTGAACTTACTTCTTGTTCCTTTTCTTCAGGTTGGTCTGATTCTTCATCTATATTGAAGTCATCTTCTTCATTGTCCTCAGCTTCTCCATTCTACATTGTTTTCCAGTTCTCATCTATTCTCACATCATTGGAAGTGATCACTTTTCCCAACTTATGCAGGAAAACTCTGTAACCTTTTGTCTTTTCTTAGTATCCCACAAAGATACCTTCATCAGACCTAGCGTTGAATTTTCCCAAGTTTTGCTCCTTGTTCTTCACAAAACATGGGCTGCAAAAGACTCTGAGATACTTGGCTGTTGTCTTCTTCCCACTCCATAGCTCATATAAAGTTTTATCAGTATTAGGCCTTAGTAATACTCTGTTTAGTAGATGTACGGCTGTAAATGTTGCTTCTATCCAAAATCTTGTGTGAAGCTTAGATTCCAGCAGTAGAGTTCTAGCCATTTCAACCACAGCTCTATTCTTCTTCTCTACCACCCTGTTCTGTTGAGGTGTTCTTGTTGCTGCCATCTGATGATGCATGCTTCTCAAGGTAATCTTCAAAAGCTTTATTTGTAAATTCAGTGCCTCGATCTGACCTCAATACTTTGATCTTCCTTCCATTCTCATTTTCAGCCAATCTTCTGTATCTCTTAAAGCAATTCAGAACTTCTGACTTGTGTTTGAGGTACATAAGGCAGGTCCTTCTCGAATAATCATCAACAAACAAAATGAAGTATCTCTCACCTCTCAACCCTTTTGTCCTCATCGGTCCACACAAATCAGTATGCACAATGTCAAGCATTGCTTCAGAACTAAACTCTTTGGTCTTGTACTGCTTTTTGGCATGTTTTCCTTTAGAGCATGCTGAGCAAACATCCTCTCTCTCTCTCTCTCTCTCCTGAGGTCGGAAATGTCTTTGATTGCATGAGTAGTGGTTAGTTTCCTCATGTTCTTCTTTCATAAGTGTCCCAGCCTTCTATGTCAGAGCTGATTTTCTTCTTCCTTTGTAAGTACATAGCTGTTTGTCTTATCCTCATCAATCACATACAAATTTCCAGCTGTTCTTTTCCCGATTGCAACAGTATTGCCTTCTTCACTCTTTACTTGGCAACCTGTTTTTGTGAAATCACTTTGTGGTCATCGTTGCATAGTTGGCTGACAGATGCTAGATTATATCTAAGTCCTTCAATGTGCAGAACATCTTTTAGCTTTCCTTTTCCAATATTCACTGACCCCTGACCATTAATATTAAGTGAATCATCATTGCCAAACTTGACTCTGTCTTCTCTTGACTTGTTTAGCTTTGACAATTTATTCTTGTCTCCTGTCATGTGTGAAGTGCATCCACTGTCAAGGATCCACTGCTTATCCTTGCAATCAGCCTTTAGTGCAATTTTAGTTATATTAGTCACCTCTCTTTTTGCTCTGTATTCCTTCTTTTGAACTGGCTGGAATATAGCTTTTTCCTTTTTCTCAGCTTTGACTGCACCGCTTGTTTTCACTGTGCCATTGAGTGCCTTCTCTTGCTCAGGGAGAAGTGTCATGTATCTTTTGGCATTATGGCCATCCTGTCTACACCTTTCACACTATTCCAAGTCTACCAATATAGTAAACTTGTTCTTTGAAACCATTGGTTTGGGCTTCCACCAACACTCCTCGTTAGTGTGTCCTTGCTTTTTACAGTATGTGCAAGAACTCACAACAGGTGTTCTCCTCTCAGTTTTGTATTGTCTCCCCCTATATGCAACGTCATATCTTCTCAAGTTGGAGACATATACTGGCCTTCTCCACTAGCAGTTACTCGCCTTATAACCTCAAACTCCATAATAAAGACAGTAACCTAGAAACTGCCTCTTCTTAAGTTTAATCACAGCTTGTCTTCTTCTGTTCATCACTTGCTGTATAGGCAAAGTAGCTGGCTTCTTTGCTTGTGATCAGCTGTAGCCCTCTGTTGGCTGACTTTCATTTCTTTCTAAGACATAGTAGCTATGGGCTGCTGCTTTTTAACCATATACATCATTTTTGGCCTTGGCTTTGGTTTGATAACTGTCTTCTCTTCTTCAGTTACCTTTACCTGAGTCACAGTCTTCTCTTTCAACTTCTGTGGCAAAGTCTCATTCTTCTTTTCTCTTACAGAGCTTCTTTCTTCCACCACTTCAAACTTTTACAAGTTCTTCTCACTCTTTTCGAGTTGTTGCTGAAATCTCAGCAACTCTTTCTCCATTTCTTCAATTTTTAAAGCCCTTGAGCCAAGCTCTATTGTAAGGTCTTCACATATTTTGATCTGTTCTTCAAATCTTCTCTTCAAGTCAATATGCTCAGCCCTTATTTCATTCTTTTGACTTTTAGCTTCCTCAGACTTTGCTTCAACTTGTTTTATGTGAGCCTTCAACCTTTTTATAGTTCTACCCCTTCTGATTATCTCCTTTGAAGCTGCTTCCAACTCAGCTTCAAGATCTGGTTCTTCTTCATCAACCTCCTTTTCCTCTTCAGAGGTTGAACTACCACCTTAAGCTAATGCCATGAAGACATGCTCATCTGATGAGTCTTCATCTTTCTCCTCATCAGCTTCTTTTGTCTGACTCACATAACTTTCTAATGAGCCTCTCTTCTTCCTCTATGGGTTGGCAATCTTCTTACTGGACTTCTTTGATTTGAATGATGGTCTTTTCCATCTTGAATTCTGCTCATCATCACCATCCTCATCTTCATCATCAAGTTTCACTTTGCACTGAGAAGCAAAGTGTCCAGTCTGCCCATAATGATAACATCTCAAGGACAACTGTCCTTTTCCCTTCTTAGACCCCTTTTTGAATTTCCTTGTGAAGTAAGCCAACACTTCACCTTCACTTTCTTCATCCTCTTCATCATCATCATCATCACTGGATGATTCTTCCTCTTCTTTTATCTTCAAGTGCTTCATAGCTTTGAAAGCTGCCTCCTTTGATACCTTCGTTGTTGCAGAGCTTTCAGCTGACTTTATCCTCATCTCATATGCAATGAGATTGCACTGGGGATCATGCAGATACATAGAATTGAGATCTCTACTCTTCTCTATGGCTGCTACCTTTGAGGCAAACCTCTCAGGTAGAATTATCAGAATTTTCTTCACAATTGATGAGTCCTTCTTGTTCTTCCCATGACTTCTCAGGTCGTTTACAGCGTTAATAACCTTGGTGAAGAACTCTTGAACTCTCTCATTCTTTTGCATTCTAAGAGATTCATATCTCTCCTTGAACACTTGAAGCTTAGCCTCCTTCATTCTGCCATCACCTTCTTAAACTTTCTACAATCTGTTCTATATCTCCTTGGCAGATTTGCAGTCCATAACTTTAGCATACTCAGCATCTATCAATGCTGAAATGATGACATTTGAGGCCTTCCCATTTATCTCAAACTGCCTTAACTCCTTTGGGGTTGGGTCTTTACCTTCTTCCAAATCCACAAAACCCTCCTGTATGCATTTCACCACGTTCATGCCCATGGTTGCAAATACCACTTGTATTCTTGCTCTCCACATATGGTAGTTGGTTCCGTTGAAGATTGAAACCTTCTTGTTGTAAGTGGTGCTAATGCTGGTACCGGCTTCCATTTCTCAATATGCTGAACAAGTCAAACTTTTACATCCCTTCAAACTAGTACACCAAGCTGTTAAGCTTTAAACTGGTGAACCAGGCTCTGATACCAATTGAAGTTCCTGACTTCTCCCTAGGATCTACTAGTTTGTGATACTGAGAGGGGGGGTGAATCAGTATCACCACAATTCGCAATTCGCAAGTAAGTGAACTACTTCAACCTCTTCTTAAAAGTGAACTCTTTCTTAGACTCAACTAAGGTTGATCTATTGCTACCTATTAATCCCAATAGTCCCCAAAGTCACCTTTCAGACACCTTGCCTAATAGACAATTCGAATGTTCTTGTTTAGGTCTTCGTTAGGTTATGGGTTGGCTGATACTTTAGCGGCGTTCACAACTCAATTCAAAACACAGAACGTAAAGCAAATTAAGGACACACGAGATTTACGTGGTTCCATCAACGTGACGTACATCTACGGTGGTAGGGACTCCCCCTTACTGAGACTATCCACTATACTTGAGAATTCCAGTTACAATGGATGTCTTAATCCTCTGCTCCTTTCACTATTGCAATTACTAAGCAAGTACAATACAAAGAGTGTCACTTACTGTGTCTACCCTTCTTCTAACTTGTCTTGCCTCTGTTGAATTGAAAGGTTGCTCCACTGCCGCTTAGAATTTCACCACAATACTCTCTAACCTCTCTTGAAGAAATCTGAAAATATGTTGAATTCTTTGAATGCTTCGCTGAATTTATTCTCTACGTTGTTTCACACAACTCCTGCTTTCACCATTTCACGGTCTCACCCATCTCCTTGTTCCACGATCTTACTGTTTCATGGCTCACCGCATGTACGTTTTTGGTTTGCCCTTGTCCATTTCACACCTCTTTTGGCCATATCAAATTTTCTCCCTTTTTTGCCAGTCACTGTTCATTGGTCATCTACCCCATGTTCTAGCAGTATCTGGTTTTTCTCTTTTGTCCGGTTTGCTGTCCAGTCATCCAGCCCCTTCAGCCATCTCTTCTTTTCTTTATTGTTATCGACCATTTTTCGTTTAGCCCCTTTTTGGTTGTCTCCTCTTTGGCTGTCTCTCTGTTTTTCTCTCTCTTTACTGCCGACGGTATTTTTGGCCATGTTTTCTCTCCTTCCCCGGTGGTTTGTTTTTGGCCTTGTCGGGTTTTTCCTCTCCTTCTCCGTCATTTTGATTTGGCCATATATGTCTTTGCCCTCCACCCACCTTCGACTGTCTCTATCTGTTATTCTGTCAATCGTCCACTCTATGTTGCTGTTGACCTGTTTCTCTCTCTTGTTGTGTCGTGGTTTCTCTCTCACTGTCCAGCCGTGTCGACCCGTTTGTCTCACGCTATCGCAGATCTGCTGTCTGCACTTCCGGTGGTTTCTCACTCTTCGTCCGTCTCTCTCTCTCTCTCTCAATTCTATCGACCTTTCCTCTTTTTCGACAACAACTTTTTCAACAGCTGCTTTGTTTGGGCGTTAAACCCCTGTTCTGTCATTCTCTTGTCGTCGGTGTCCTCTCTCTCCCTTCGTCCGCTAGTCCGCTTCGATTTGCTCAATTTGCTGACCTCTCCTCTTCTCCCTTTTTTTCTCTCCTTCATCTGACGGCTACTTCATTTTCTCTCTCTTCCCGTCGACAGCTTCTTTTCTCTCTTTTCCAAGTGTTTTCTCTCTCTTCGTCCAACGGCTTCACTGTGTGGCTACTGTTCACTCGACGGCTGCACTATTCACTACGGCTACTCTTTTCTTTTGCAGGTGGTGTTCTTCTGTGTAGTGTTTGGTGTTTTGCCGTGTATTCAATTGTGTTGGCCTTTATATACTCCTCTATAAAACCCTAATAGGGCAAATTTACTGTCTTGCCCTTCTATGTGGCTTTTACGTTCTTGTCCCTCCATGTGGCTTTTACCTTCTTGCCCTTCCATGTGGCTTTACTTTCTTGCACATTTAAACCGAGTTGACAATAATTACAACCCATACAAAGCTGTGGAAACAACAAAGAGTATTGTGTCTTGTAAAGCATATGAATATTAGATTAAGATAGTAAGAGAGTGAAAAATAAGAGAAGAACAGATGAGAGAACGAGAGGAAAAGGAAAAAAAAAAAAGGAAGAGAGTGAGAGGTCAAAGGAAAAGAAAGAAAGTGAGGTCGTGGAAAGAAATTCAAATAAAAAGAGTGAGGTCAAGAGAAAAGTGGAGAATAAAATGTGCAAAAAAGAGAAAACAAGTAAAAGGGTGACTAAGTTTACCGAGAAAAATAAGGTTAAGAATGCTTTGATTACAAGATAACAACTACTTGTAATTATGTATAAGGATGTTTCTAATGACTTTAACACCTCTTTACCTAGTGTGGTTGTTTTATTATTGATGGAGATCAAGGTGTTGGCTGAATAACACAACTTCCATGAAAAGAGAACAAGGTGTTGATAAAGTACAACAAAACAAGTATTCTTAAGATCCTTTTCAAAGAATTGGTGGTCCAATGAATAGGGAAAAGACAAAAAAGATGAAAGAGGCTTTACAAGCTTATCATGGAGATGTATGGCAAAGGGTCTGCTCTAGAAAATTTTAAGGTTATTTTAGAAGTTTCCAATGGTACACCAAGGAAAATCACTTATCTCTTTGTGTAAGATGATAGACAAAACTTAGAACTTAAAGAATAAAGCTTGGAGCCCATGATATAAATCCAAACTACATGACCAAGTTAAAGAGGCTTGGTCTAAATGTTAAGTTGTATTAAAGGTGGTATTTTTTTTTTTGGTTGCTAGATTTTAAGTTAAGACTAAATACACATGTAAAAAGGTTTAACTTCTTCAATTTATTTGGGCTTGTAGGTTTAGCTGAGCATTGATACATTAGTTAGGATTTTTACCTTGACTTTTATGCCTAGTTGTCATTAGTTGTAGTCTTTTAAGGATTTTTGCATCAAGGCAGATTTGTACTCCTTAATTAAAGGGATCCCTTATAATTAACGTCTTTCTTACATAAATATGATAAGAAACACCTTTTCCTTATGGGATTATGATGTTTACATGCCTATATAAAAGGCTATAACCATGTAAAATAAAGTTCATGAATAATATTAATATATTTTTAGCAAGCTCTGCTTAGAGTCAAAAGAAGATGCAAAGCCTTGGTTGCTTTTTCTAAAGATAAAGTTAAAATCAAATCTTCTTCTAACCAAATATTCTTTTAAATATTGTAATACTAAGTGCATTAGGTGTCAAAGGCATGGATATCTCAATGTCTAAATAAAAAAGTCATAATGATGAGGACTTTCTTAAGTCTCATACTAAAAGGGGGGTAAATCAATATGAGACTTTCACTTTTTATAAATCTTTCTAGATTTAACCTCAATGACTTGTTAAAGCCAATGATCTAATTTTTATATTTCTCCTTTATGTGAGAGTGGTCATACGGATATTAATCAAATGCAAGCACCCAAGAACACATGTCAATTGTTACATGGTTCACCCACAATAAGTGAGTTACGTCCACGGTGTGATAGGATCACTCCTAAATCACACAATCCACGCTTATTATCAAGGGATACAATAATGTTGTGGAAGGATCACTCCTTAACCACTTGTGGAATGACTACTCTTTAACCACTTATAATGAACTCTCAATTAAGGAGTTGATCTCCCAATCACTCTAAGGGTATCCCACCCTTTTTTAACAAGTTTATCAAGAGTTTGTGATGAAAACTTTCTTGTAGAATGATCACTTAATGTGCACAAGTTACTAGTGCAGAACACAGATCTTCTCCTTCCTTTGTTGTTGGTACTGTCTCACCTGTTGCCTTGGCAAGTTGTCTCCTCTACTGCTGTAAGTAGTCGGACTAAGACACATTTTCTCCTTTGTTGCAATAATAGTAGTAAGCTGTCATACCTGTTGGTATTGTTGCCTGCATGTGTTGATATCACTACCTGTGCATGCATAGTTTTTATCATTATTTGCGCGTTTTGCTGTCACTACATGCATGTGCATAGGCTACTATTATTGCTTGCACATTCTACTATTGCTGCCTATATGTTCTACTGTCGCTAGCTACACGTGCACGGGCTATTATCGCTACCTACACATTCTATTGTCACTGCATGTATGTTTTGTTGTTATTGTCTGCACGTGCATAAGCTACTATCGCTACCTACACATTCTGCTTGCATGTTTTACTTTTGCTACTTGCATGTGCATAGGTTGCTATCACTGCCTACACATTCTGCTTGCATGTGCATGGGCTGCTTTTACTGCCTGTATGTTTTACTGTTGCTACCTGCATGTTCTACAATCGCTGCATGCATGTACAAGGGCTACTATTAGTGCCTACATGTTTTGCTGTTGCTACCTACACATGCATGGGCTGCTACTACTATTTGCACGTGCTGCTATCGTTGTGATTGCTTACTATACTTTCTATTGGTGCTGCAATTGATAAGATTGCCTATTGGACTTGTTGCAATTTCTAGGATTGCAGGTTGTTGGACTTGTCATAATTTTTGGGATTACAAGCTGCTGGTGCAGGGAATGCCTACTGGTTGTGCTGCTAGTGCAGGTAATGCCTGCTAGTTGTGCGACTAGTGGAGGGATTGCTTCCTAGTGTTGGGAACACCTGCTAGTTGTGTTACTGGTGCAAGGAACGCTTGTTAGTGCTGGTTTGGTGGGGTTGCTGGCCGCTGCACCCTCCTTTGGTGTGGCTAACTACTAAAACTTCTTTTGGTGTGGTCACCTTAGCTACCTCTCTTTTTGCGGTTCACCTTTCCTTATGGCTGCCTTTAGGTTTGCCATTCTTTTTTAAAAAATTTGAAGCACCCTATTGTCTTACAAGGTGCATGGGGTTATTTATAGAGCCTTAAGATTAGGGTTACATGATCATCATTGATTCCCAAAGATTGCCCTACAATCAACAACCAGATTTGATTTCTAAAATTTAGGGTTAATGGTCAAGGGTCAATGGTTAGCTTTGACCCTTAAAATTTAGGGTTATGGTCAACATTGACTCATTAACTTCAAGGTTAACCTGCCATCACCAATTTTGCCCAATGACCCCTCTACATCTAAATGACATTTATAACATCAAATTAACACATACAACCACGTGAGATGGTGTTGACAATAAATCCAACATTAGCCATCAAAGATGAGCTCAACAATCTCTCCCTTTGGATTTGTTGGCAACACATTCAATCTAATATCTAGCAATGCACATATAACAAACTTTGACATTCGCAACTCCTCCTGCACATTATCATTCACAGCTCCCCTTGAAACATGCATCTCCCATAACTAGGTTGCCACTTTTTTCTATTTCTTTCCCTTTATTTATCAAGCTACTCCCCGTTTTAATCAATATATACTCTTTTTGAATTTAAGCAAAATATCTCCCCCTTTGACAACAAATCCAAAGAATAATAGAAGAGGGAAGGGGAGAAGGGTTGGAGGCATACCTTAGCCTCTAGAGGTTGGTTGAACTTATAAAGTCAACTTTAACTTCTAAAATATCTTTCTTGATAGAGCTTTGGTGAATATATCGATAACTTGCTTTGAGGTAGGCACATACTCCATCTTTACTTCATTTTCATCCACTTTTTCTTTAATAAAGTGATACTTGATTTCAATATGTTTAGTTCTAGTGTGTTGGATAGGATTCTTTGACAAATTGATGGCACTTTGGTTGTCACAACCAATTAGCAATGGTAGCTGCACATCCACCTTCATATCCTTAAGCTATTGTTTCATCCATAGCAATTGAGTACAAGCCTTAGTAGTAGCCACATATTTAGCCTTTATAATACTTAGAGTCATTGAATTTTTCTTCTTGTTATGCCTTGAAACACATATACTACCCAAATAAAATGCACCACACAACATTGACATTTGTATCCTCACAATTTTTCTTCTATCCTCACAATTTCCAACCCAGTCTACATTTGTATACCTATACAAATTAAGCTATCCACTTTTATCATAAAGCAGTCCATAATTTTTTGTGCCTTTCACATACCTTAGAATTCTCTTAGCCCCCACGAGATGAGATTCCTTGGGGTCACTTTGAAATCTGGCACAAAGTGTTACAACAAAAACAATATTAGGCCTTGATGCTGTCAAATACAATAAGCTTCCAATCAACTTTCTGTATTCCTTATGATCAACCATGTTGTCTTCTTTATCATTGTTTAACTTTGTTCCAACCGTGATAGGAGTGCTTACTTCTTTAAAGTTCTCCATCCCAAACATTTTTAACAGCTCACAAGTATACTTTTCTTGGGAGAGAAAAATTCCAGCCTCGCTTTGAAACACATGTAATTCTAAGAAGAATTTCATTTCACCAAGTATGGACATCTCAAACTTCTTCTTCATTTTCTACAGCAAAGATTATGTCATCAACATAAAGCACAATAATTAATTGGCCTCGGATGTCTTCCTTTATGTACAAGTTGCTGTTCACATTCCATTTTCTAAACTTCATATTTTTAAGGCATGTATTTAGCTTGGAATACCATGCTCTTGGAGCTTGCTTTAAGCTGTATAAAGCCTCCTTTAATCTGCACACACTTGAACCATCATGATTAAGTATAAAACCATTAACCTATTTAATAAATACCTCTTCTTCAAGCTCTCCATTTAGAAATGCAGACTTCACATCCATCTGATCAACTTTGTATTTCCTTTGAGCAACAATGACCATAAATATTCTGATTACTTCAAGTCTGGCCATCGAAGCAAAGGTCTCTTCAAAGTCAACACCTTCTACTTGTGAGTAGCTTTCATAAACAAGTCTTGCTTTGTTCCTTACCACCTCACCTTTTTCATTGATCTTATTTCTAAACACCTACTTGGTTATAATGATGTTTTTCCTTTTAGGTCTAAGTACTAAACACAAAGTGTTGTTTTCAATTTTATCAAGCTCTTCATTCGTAGCACATACCCATTCCTTATGCTTTAATGCTTCTTCCACGAATTTGGGTTCCACCTCGAAAATCAATGAGGTTTGTTCACCACCTCTTAGTCTTCTTCTAGTCTACGTAGAGTCCTCTTTACTTCTAATAATGGTTTTGGCCTTAACTTCAGCTTTGACTCTTCTATGAGTTTGGGAATGCCTTGATTCTTCTTCTTCATCACTTGTAACTTGAGAATCAACATTTTCCTCATGCTGAATGACCTTAGATTCATCACTTTTAGACTCTTTTCGGCTGTCATACTTGGCATCTTCAACTTCCTCAAGCTATGATTGCATTATAGCACCATTTTCAATCACTTTAATGTCAAAGTTGTCTACCATTTTTAGCAACATTTTGTTATAGCATTTGAAGCCTCTTCCATTTAGTACATAGCCTAAGAATATGCCTTCATCAGCCTTCTCATCAAAATTGTTGAGATGCTTGCCTTTGACTTTAATGAGACACGGGCTTTTAAACACTTTAAAGTGTTTTACACTTGGATTCTTTTCATACCATAACTCATAGGGTGTCTTCACTGTATGTGGTTTCATCAAACATCTATTTTAAATCTGAGTTGCAGTGGTGATAGCCTTTCTCCAATAAGTATGTGAATTACCATGCACAACCAACATGGTTCTTGCCATCTTCACTAGGCTTTTATCCTTCCTTTTGGCCACTCCATTTTGTTGAGGTGTGTAGGGACTAGCATATTCATGCTTCACTCCATGCTTCTCCAAATAATCTTTAAATTCACTGCATGTGTATTCTATCCTATTGTTTGTCCTAAGCCTTTTAATTTTTCCCCCTAATTGGTTTTCAGTTAGTCTCCTATAGTTCTTGAAATTATTGAGAGCCTCTAATTTATGTTTAATAAACATAATGCAAGCCATTCTTATAAAATCTTCAATGAAGGAGATAAAGTACCTACAACCCTTGGTTGATCTTTATCTCATAGGCCTACAGATGTTCGAATGGATGAGCTCCAATGGCTTCTTTGTTTAAACCTCTACATTTTTGTGGGAGAGTATTCACCATCTTCCCTTTTTGACAAGTGCTGCAAATTACATCTCTCTCTCTCTCTTCTCAGTTTGGGTACATTTCTCACAACTTCTTTTTTGGATAGCTTGTTTAGCCCCTTTTTTCCAAGATGTCCTAATCTTTAATGCCATCACAAGTTCTCATTTTTGGTGTTTATGAAGCATGTGTGAAGTTCAAACTTCTCCCTAGGATCAACTAGTTTGTGATACTGAGAGGCGGGTGGAATCAGTATCACCACAATTTGCAATTTGCAAGTAAGTGAACAACTTCAACCTCTTCTTAAAAGCGAACTCTTTCTCAGATTCGACTAAGGTAGATCTATTGCTACCTACTAATCACAATAGTCCCCAAAGTCACCTTTCAGACACCTTGCCTAATAAACAATTCAGATATTCTTGTTTAGGTCTTCATTAGGTTATGGGTTGGCTGATACTTTAGCTGCGTTCACAACTCAATTCAAAACACAGAATGTAAAGCAAATTAAGGACACACGAGATTTACGTGGTTTCGTCAACGTGACGTACATCCATGGTGGTAGGGACTCTCCCTTACCGCGACTATCCATTATAGTTGAGACTTCTAGTTACAATGGATGTCTTAATCCTTTGCTCCTTTCACTATTGCAATTACTAAGCAAGTACAATACAAAGAGTGTTACTTACTGTGTCTACCCTTCTTCTAACTTGTCTTGCCTTTGTTGAACTGAAAGGCTGCTCCACTGCCGCTTAGAAGTTCACCGCAATGCTCTCTAACCTCTCTTGAAGAAATCTGGAATACGTTGAGTTCTTTCTAATGCTTCACCGAAGTTCTTCTCTACATTGTATCACACAACTCTTGCTTTCACCATCTCACGGTCTCACCCGTCTCCTTGCCCCACGATCTCATTGTATCACGGCTCACCTCACGTACGTTTCCGGTTTACCTTTGCCCGTTTCACACCTCCTTTTGCTGTATTAGATTTTTTTTTTTCCCTTTTCTACTGGTCACTGTTCATTGGTTGTCCACCCCTGTTCTGGCTGTAACGGGTTTTTCTCTCCTCCCTGTTTGGCCGTCGGGTTTCTCTCTCCTTCTGCCGATGGTGTGTTTTGCCATGCTCACTTGGTTGGTCGTCGGGTTTCTTTTTCTCTCCTTCCCGTCGACTCCTCTATTCTAGCCGTATACCTCTTTTCTCTCTCTTCCAACGACTGTCTCAGTTTTTCTCTCTTTCTCTTGTGTTCTACCGATGGTTTCTCTCTTTTCGTTTAGTTGGATCTCTCCACCGTCCAGTCGGATCTATCTCACCATCCAGTCGTATTTGATTTTGGTCGTATCGTCTCTTTTCTGTTCACCTACTTGGTCGTTCACCTCTTTGACTCCTTCCCCTGTTTGGCCGTCGGGTTTCTCTCTCCCTTTTTCACTTGGCTGTTCTTGGTTCCCTGTTTTGCCGACCTTCTGTTTTTGGCCATCGGGTTTCTCCTTCCACCGGTCTACTCCGATTTGGCCAATCTTCGTTTTCTCTTCTTCTTCCGTCAACAGCTACACTGTTCACTACGGCTACTATTTGTTTTTCGTTGTCTCACGTCAGGCTGTTCTTCCGTGTACCTTTTTTTTTTTTTGTCCGTGTCGCTTTTCTCTCTCGGGTGGTGAATTTCAAATTTGGCTCTCTCGGTGGTGAATTTCTCGGTGGCTCTCCCAATGGTGTGTGTTTGCCGTGTATGCAATTGTGTTGGCCTTTCACCCTCTTGTGTTTTGCCATGTATTCAATTGTGTTGGCCTTACCCTAGTTTTGTCTTCCAAGGTCTTTATATACTCTCTTCCATGAAACCCTAATAGGGCTTACACGGTGGATTTACATTCTTGCCCCTCTAGGGCTTACGCATTACATTTACGTTCTTGCCCCTCCATGTGGATTTACATTCTTGCCCTTTCATGTGGCTTTACCTTCTTGCCTTTCCATATGGCTTTACTTTCTTGTACACTTAAACCTAGTTGACAACAATTACAACCCATACAAGGCTATGGGAACAACAATGTGTTTTTGCTTATGGAAACTTGGTACAAGTTTCCATTTGTTCTTTCACCCTTAGTAAAATAGCACCATCTTTTAATCTCTTTACTGTGTAGTTACTCTTGTTGAAAGTAACTTCATATCCATCATCTAAAGCTAGCTAACACTAATAAGATTGTGTTTTAGCCCTTCAACATAAAGCACTTTCTTTGATTTCAGTTTTTCTGCACCAATTTTAATAGCACTGACACCTTGAATCTTTAAGGCACCATGATTGCCAAATTTGATTGACCCTCCATCATGTTTTACTACTTCCTTTAACATCTTTGAGTCTCTTATCATGTGTGAAGAGCAGCCACAGTCCAAGATCCATGGCTTTTCTTTTTTGGAAGCTTTCAAGGCTACTTCCACCACCATAGACATTTCTTTTCCTCTTATTCTCCTTTGGCTAAATGTAGGAGCAGGTGTAAGTGTTCTTCTTTGCACTATTTGACCAAGTAGTAATGTCAAGCAAGCCTCAGTAGTGTGGCCAATTTTTTCACATGTTCCACAGATCTCTCCCTACAAATCAAAACTATTTCTTAGTGGAATTTGCATTCTTTTCACTTGGGATTGTCTCCCTTTTAGATAGAGTCTCCCCCTAGACTCTTGCCTCACATTCCTCTTCATTATAGGTTGAGGATTACAGCACACCTTAGCCTTATGCCTATATTTACCACAGCTATAGCAAAATCCTTCGAATATGGATTTTCTTCTTTTGCCAAGTTCATGTATCTTATCTTCAGCAATTGTTGTGGCACCCTTTTCTCCATCTTTGACAACTTATCTCCTTTGGATAGGAGTCTTTACCACATCTTTCTTAATCTATTTTAGCTTGGGTTAGTTTTGCTTCTCCATAACGTCATTGTACTTGCTTTTAAGTATAAACATAAATTTCTTCTTTTCTTCTACCTTCTCACTTGGCTTTTCAATATAGCTAAGTCTTTTCTTGAACCTCTTGCTCTTGAATAATCAGCTTAGCACCAAGATCATTGTGTATCTTGCCTTTCTTTACCTCAAGTACAACCAGCTCTTTGATCCTTTTCAAGTACTCCTCCTTTTTTGCTTTGAACTCCTTTTCTTTCACCTAGAGATTAGATTCATCAACAATAGAATTTTCATACAGCTTCTTGAGATGTTTTACCTTTTTTCAACTTGCTGTTTTTATGTAAACAAGCTCTCAACTTATTCTTAAGTTGCTGCACCAATTCATCCTCTTCCTCTTTTATTGATTCCTTATCACTTGAAGATTCTTAATCATTATCTACTTAAGCAACCAGCACATCTTTTGTAGCCGCATTATTGGAATCATCATTAATTTCTTCTTCTGAATCTTTTTAATCTAGCTTGCTTAGAAAATTTCTTCTTTTGGATATGAAGAATTGCTTTTTCCCTTTAGCACTTGAATTTCTAGCTTTATAATAACTGCATTGCTTTGTTCTCCACCTTGGGACCGGCTCATCATCATCATCATCATCACTGTCTACTTCTATTCATTTTGGGTAGTTCACGACAAAGTGCCATATGTTTCTATAGTTAAAGCACTTTAAGGGTAGTTTTCCCTTGTACTTCCCTTTTCCTTTTCTCATATTTTTGTTGATGTATGTCATAACTTCATCTAGTTCAGTATCACCATCTTTTTTTCCAAAGTTGTTGTCAAATTCTTCTTTTTCGTCTTTAATCTTTAATTTCTTCATTGCCTTGAAGGCTAGCTCTTTCTCCACCTTAGACTTCTTTTCTTTTTTCATTGGGGCTATTCTCATTTCATAAGCCACCAATATGCTGTGCAAATCATCTAAGGGTAGCCTAATTAGATCTCTATCTTCTATAGAAGAGACTTTGGTGTTGTAAGCTTCTGACAAAGTTCTAAGTATTTTCCTTACCACAGTAGCATCATTAATCTCCTCTCTGTAGCCTTTAATGGAGCACACAATTTTGTTGACTCTTATGAAAAAGGCATCCACAGACTCATCATTTTGCATCTTTATGTCTTTGAATTTGCTCCTCCAAATTTGTAACTTGGCTTCTTTCACAACCTTGTCACTTTTATAAATGTTCTTTAATTTGTCCCAATTTTGCTTAACTATGTTACAAACTATCACTTTGGTGAATTATTTATTTGATAAGGAGGCATATAAGGCATTTCTCGCCTTTCCATCACACTCCAAATTCTTTTTATTAGCAAGTGTCATAGACCTTTAGCAACAGTGATAAAGCCACTAATAGCAAACTCAAACACATTAAAACCAAGGTACATCAGATATAAGAGCATTATATTCTTCCATAATTGATAATTCTGTCCATCAAATGTAAGGATGCCCTTGTTGTTAACACTATTCATGCTATCTATGATCTCAATTAGTAGTAGAGATAAGAATTCATAGTAGCCACAAACAACTTTAAATCAAAGCAAGTAAATTGGATCAACAGAGGAATTAGCTTTGATACCACTTGATGCGGACCTTCTTAGGTCTTACACTAAAAGGGGAGGTGAATTAATGTGAGATGCTCATTTTTTATAAATCCTTCTAGATTTAACCCTTGTGACTTGTTAGAGCCAATGATCTAATTATTATCTTTCTTTACTGCTAGTGTTGTCTCACCTGTTACCTTGGCAGGTTGTCTCCTTTGCCACTGCAAGCTACTGGAGTAGGACACATTTTCTCCCCTACTGCTATTGCTGTTTGCATGTACTACTATCATTGCTTGCATATGTACACATTATTATTGCTGCCTGCACATTCTTCTGTTGCTGTATGCATCTCCTGTTATCATTGCCTACATGTGCACGGGCTACAATCGCTGCTTGCACGTTTTGCTGTCACTGCTTGCATATGCACGAGTTGCTATCACTGCCTGTGCATTTTGCTGTTGCTATTTGCACGTGAATGGGCTACTGTTTTTGCCTATACGTTATACTGTTGCTGCCTGCACGTGCATGGGCTGCTACTACTGTCCGCATATACTGCTATCGTTGTGATTGCTTGCTAGACGTGCTACAATTTCTAGGATCACTTGTTGGACTTTTTGTTAGTGCTGCAATTGCTAGGATTGCCTAATAGACTTGCTATAATTTTTGGGATTGTAGGTTGTTGAATGTGCTGCTGGTGTATGGAATGCTTGTTGGTTGTGTTGCTAATTGTGGGAACGCCTACTGGTTGTGCTACTAGTGCAGGGAACACCTGTTAATGCTAGTTTGGTGTGGCTACCAGCTACTGCGCCCTCCTTGATTGATTTAGTTTTCCAACTACTCCACTCCCTTTGGTGTGGATCCTAAATTTAGTTCTTTAAGCTTTTCGGCTGCTCCTCCCTTTGGTGTGGCTAGTTGTTGTACCCTCCTTTGGTATAGCTAGCTACTATACCTCTCCTCTGGTATGGCTAGCTGTTGCACCCTCTTTTGGTGTGGCTGGTTGCCGCTCTCCTTGGTTGCCTTTCTCCTTGCTATTTACCTCTCCTTGTGGCTACCTTTAGGTTTTTCGTTCTCTCTTAAAAAATCTGTAGCACCCTATTATCTTGTAAGGTGCATGGGAATATTTATAGAGCCTTGAGATTAAGGTTATACAATCATCAACAGTCATCATTGCTTCCCAAAGGTTGCCCTATAATCAACAGCCAGATTGATTCCTAAAATTTAGGATCAATGGTCAACATTGACTTCTTAAAATTTAAGGCCAATGGTCAAGGGTCAACAATTAGCTTTGACCTCTAAAATTTAGGGCCACGGTCAATATTGACTTATCAACTTCAGGGTTGACTTGCTATCACCAATTTTGCCCAATGGCCTCTTTGTATCTCAACAGCATTCATAACATTAAATCAACACATATAACCATGTAAGATAGTGTTGATAACAAGTCCAACATTAACCATCAAAGATGGGCTCAACATATAATCATGTTAAAAAATGGTAAAATAAAAAGTATTAGTTCAAGTGATAATGACATGCCACCATCGGAGTATTGTTCTGATGTTAAGCTTAAAGAACCCATTCATGGAGATATGCTGGTTATAAGGCATGCACTAAGTATTTAGCCTAAGGATGATAATGATAAGAAGCAATGTCAACTCATTTTTCATGTAAGATACCGCATTAAAGACAAGGTATGTAGCATGATTATTCATAATGGAAGTTGTACTAATGTTACTAATGCTTTATTGGCAGATAAGCTAAATTTGGATACCTTTAAGCATCCTAAGCCGTATAAGTTGAAATGGTTGAATGATTGTGGAGAAAATAAAGTAATCAAGCAAGTTTTAGTTCCCCTTTTCTATTGGTAATTACAAGGATGAGGTTTTTTGTGATGTGGCACCAATGCAAGCTAGTTATATATTTCTTGGCTGATCATGGTAGTTTGATAGTAAGGTTACTCATGATGATTATAAGAATAAATACTCTTTTGTAATTAAAAATCAAATTGTTGTATTAACTCATCTTAAACCTTTTGAAGCATATGAAGATCAGATTAAGATAGTAAAAGAGTATAAAATGAGAAAAGAACAAATGATAGAATAAGAAGAAAAGAAAAAGGAAGAGAGTGAGGGGTTAAAGAAAAAGAAAGTGAGGTTAATGGGAAAAATTCAAATGGGAAGGGTAATGCTGAGAGCAAAGTTGGAGAGAAAAGTAAGAGGGTAAGTGTGTTGCTTGGAAAAATGAGATTAAGAGTATTATGATTACAAGGTAGCAATTACTTGTATTTATGTACAAGGATGTTTATTTTTTTTCTAATGACCTTAACCCCTCTTTGCCTAGTGTGGTTGTTCTTTTATTACAAGAGTTTGAAAATTTATTTTTCGAAGAGATTCCCCATAGATTACCTCTATGAAGAGGAATTGAGCACCAAATAGACTTCATGCCCATTACTGGCCTACCAAACCGACCTACCTATAAAGCTAATCTTAAAGAAACCAAAGAGATACAAAGGCATTGCTTACTTCTTTACAAACTAAGTTACTTTGTTTTAAATTGGTTAAGAATTTGTATGCTAATGATTCTGATGTTGACCAAGTATCTAATGCATATGATAACTGTTTGTTTAGTGATTTTTATACGCATGAAAGATTTTGTTTAAAAGAGTGAAATTATGTGTGCCTATGTGTTCTATTTATGAGTTGCTTGTTAAAAAAACTTATAGGGTTGGTTTGATGGTGCCCTATAGTGTGTAGAAGACTTTAGATATATTGCATGTGCATTTTTATTAGTCTAATATGATGCATAATGCATAATCTGTTTGTAATAAGTGCATTACATATAGATAAGTAAAGGTTAAAGTTAAATTGTATGGAAAAGAAAGGGCTTGACTATATTGAGAAGCCAAATGAGAAGGTAAAAGAAAAGAAAAAGATTGTGTTTGTGCCCAAAAGCAAGCACAATGACATGATGGAGAAGAGAGACCAACCCAAGTTAAAATGCATTAAGAAAGATGTGATGGAGACTCCCATTCAAAGGATACAGACTATCAAAGATGTAGAGAAGGTTGCCACACCAATTGCTAAAGAAAGGAGACATAAACTTAGTAAAAGAAATAAATCCATGTTCAAAGGATTTTGCTGGAGTTGTGGTAAGTATGGGCACTAGGCAAATGTATGTTAGGGCAATAGGTCAAGAATGAAGAGAAATGTGAGGTAAGAGTCTAGGTGGAGACTCTATCGAGAAAGGAGACAATCTCAGGTAGACAGAAGTCATATTCCATTGAGAAATAGGTTTGATTTATTGGGAGAGATTTGAGGAAGATGAGAAAGAGTTGGACATGCTGTTGAGGACTACTTGACATTGCTACTCGGTCAAAGAATGCAAAGGAGAACAAGCCAACCATTGTTGCCCAATCAAGGAATGCAAAGGAGAACACCTATACAAGCTCCACAATTTGACCAAAAAAAAAAGAAGAGGAAGAGAAACATCTATGGTTGTGGAAGTAGCCTTAAAAGCTTCTAAGAAAGAAAAGTCAGGGATCCTAGACAGTGGCTGCTCTTCACACATGATAGGAGACTCCAAGATGTTGATAGGAGTAGCCAAATGTGATGGATGGTCAATTAAATTTGGTAATGATGGTGCCTTAAAGATTCAAGGTATTGGTGCTGTTGAAATTGGTCCAGAAAAGCTGAAATCGAAGAAAGTGCTTTATGTTGAAAGACTAAAACACAATCTTATCAGTGTTAACTAGTTATGAGATAATGGACATGAAGTTACTTTCAACAAGAGTGGCTGTATAATAAAGAAATTAAAAGATGGTATTGTTCTTACTAAGGGTGAAAGAACAAATGGAAACTTATATCAAGTTTCCAAAAGATGAGAATTTTTAATGGTATGGAAGATTGGGACATCTTGGACAAAAGAGGCTAAACTTAAGTATTCAGCCACACCCTAGAGGCTGTGGTATTCTCTATCCCCTTTTCCCTTTCCTCTTATATTTTTCTTTGGATTTGTTGCCAAAGGGGGAGATATTTTGCATAAATCCAATGAGAGTATGTATTGATAAAAAGGGGGAAAACATGTCAAGGGGGAGAAGCAGAAAGGGGGAGTTAAACTAGGTTGAGGGAGATGCATGGTTCAGGGGGAGCTATGAATGACTATGTGCAGGGGATGTTATGCATGGTTAGTTTAATGTATTGCCAACAAATCCAAAAGGGGATATTGTTGAACCCATCTTTGATGACTAATGTTGGATTTGTTGTTAGCACCATCTTATATAGTTATATATGTTGATTTGATATTTTGAATGCTGTTAAGATGTTGAGAGGTCATTGGGCAAAATCGGTGATGACAGGTCAACCCTAGCATTGAGGAGTCAATGTTGATCATGACCCTAAATTTTAAGGGTCAAGATTGATCGTTGACTGTTGATCTTAAATTTTAGGTAGTCAATGTTGACCATTGACCATAAATTTTAAGAATCAAATCCGGTCATTAATTGTCAAGCAACATGTGGGAATTAACAATGAGCGTTGATGATCGTATAGCCCTAATACCAAGGCTCTATAAATACCCTTAGACGTCTTGCAAGAAGGTGGTGTGCTGCAGAAAATCGAGAGAGTCGGCCAAAGAAAGAAAGAAAGAAGGAGCAGCTACTAGCAAGAGGTGGAGCAGCAGCCGACAAGTGGTGGAGCAGTAATAGAAGGGTCCTACACCAGCAACCAATGCACGAGGATAGTAGTAGCGACGTGAGAAAATAGCTGCAATGTGTAGGGAGAGCAGTAGCATCACGAGAAAACAGCTGCAATACATGGGGAGAGCAACAACATCGCGAGAAAACTGCTATAGCATGCAAGGAGAGCAGCAGTGGCTTAAGAAAATTGCTGCAGCCCACGGGGAGAGCAATAGTGTGGTGCGAGAAATCTGCTGCAGCACATGGGGAGAGCAGCAACAGCGCGTGAAAACAGCCATAGTGCACAGGGAGAGCAGTAGCAGCGTGAGAAAATAGCTGCAACACACAGGGAGAGCAATAGCGGCGCGAGAAAACTTTGGCGGCACGTAAGGAAAGCAGCAGTGCATGCGGATGGCAGGTGTAGAGCACATGAACAGTAGGCAATAGGAATGCTTATGACAATTACAATGGAGGTTAGGATAATAAAAATAGAATTGAGGAAGGAGTAGATAGAAATATAAGCATTATTAAAATGAAGGTTATCTCTTTTTAAGGAAAAGCTAACCTAAATATGTACTTGGACTAAAAAAAAGGGTAGAGCTATTGTTTGATTATTATAACTTTTCTAAGAAAAAAAAAAGGTTAAGATAGGTTTGACTGAATTTATTGATTATGTAGTAATGTGGTGAGACTAGCAAATTACTACTAGGAGGAATTTTGAAAGACCAATCGATACTTAGAAAGAGTTGAAGACTATGATGAAAAGGCAGATTGATCTTAATTCTTATTATAGGGATTTGTATAACATGTCGTAAAGTTTTACACAAGGTTTAAAGAGTGTGGAAGGGTACCTACCATAAAGAGATGAAGATTGCTATGGTTAGGGCAAATGTAATGGAAGATAGGGAGGCAACTGTGGCTAGGTTCCTCCAAGGGTTGAATAAAAACATAACTAATGTTGTAGAATTGAAAGATTATGTAGAGTTGAGGATATGGTACACATTGCTATGAATGTTGAGAGGCAGCATAAGGGAAAGAGTACTTCTAGATATAATCAAAACTTTGGTCATCTTTTTCGAAGCTGAGATGACTCCTAAGATTAAAACTGATACACATAAGCTCAAGATTATTTGGGGCAGTCTTGAAAAGTGCAAATTTAAGGATAAACTCAAGGGCACCCAAGGAGAAACTAGAGACATCAAGTGTTTTAGGTGTTTAGGTAACGATCATGTAACATCACAATACTTTAATAAAAGGTCTATAATCCTTAGGGAGGATGGTGAATATGAAAGGGGGAGTGAGTCTAGTAATGAGGCTTATTTACCACTGTTAGTAGATGTTAGTAATGTTGATGAGGGAGTAAAGTAATTAGAGCATAAAGAGAAACTTATAGTGGTATAGAAAGCTCTTGGTGTATAAGTAAAGGAGATAGTGATAAGGGACTAAGTGTTTGGTGAAAGATAGAAGTTGTAGCTTGATTATAGATGTTGTTCCCACAGCCTTATATGGGTTGTAATTGTTGTCAACTAGGTTTAAGTGTGCAAGAAAGTAAAGCCACATGGAAGGGCAAGAAAGTAAATCTGCTGTGTAAAGGCAAGAACGTAAATTTGCCGCAAGTAAGCCTTATTAGGGTTTCATAAAAAAGAGTATATAAAGACCTTGGAAGACAGAACTAGGGCAAGGCCAACACAATTGAATACACGACAAAATACCAATTGGGTGGAAGAGAGAGAAAACACCAAACCCTACACTAAAGAACACCACCTGCAAAAGAAAAGAGAAATCGTGCAAGCAAAGAGAGTAGCTGACCAAAACAAAAAGACATCCAAATACAACCAACACGGCAAAACAGTACACGGCAAAACGAAAAGGTGCTGGACGAAGAACAGGGGTCGAGAGTAAGAGAGAGAAATTTGGCGGTAAGAGAGAGAAATCTGGCTGGACAGCAAGTGAGAGAGAAAGCACGACACGACAAGACAGAGAAACGGGTCGATGGCAAAACAAAGTGGATGGTAAGATAGATCCGGCTGGACGGTGAGAGAGATCTAGCTGAACAAAGAGATAGAGACTGTTGGCAGAACACGAGAGAAAGAGAGAAAAATTGAGACAGCCGTTGGAAGAGAGAGAAAAGAAGTATACAACCAGAACAAATGAGTTGACGGGAAGGAGAGAAAAAGAAACCTGACGGCCAACCAGGTGAGCACGACAAAACACACCACCGGCGGAAAGAGAGAGAAACCCAAAGGCTAAACAAAAAAGGAGAGAAAAACTCGTTATGGCCAGAACAGAAGGGTGGACGGCCGATGAACAGTGACCAGCAGAAAAGGGAGAATATCTGATACGGCCAAAGGAGGTGTGAAATGGACAAGGGTAAACCAAAAACAAACAGACGAGCCGTAAGATAGTGAGGTCGTGAAATAGGAGATGGGTAAGACCGTGAGACGGTGAAAGCAGGAGTTGTGTGAGACAACATAGAGAAGAAATTCAGTGAAGCATTAAAAAGAACTCAACATATTTCCAGATTTCTTCAAGAGAAGTTAGAGAGCATTGCGGTGAACTTCTAAGCGGCAGTGGAGCAACCTTTCAATTCAACAGAGGCAAGACAAGCTAGAAGAAGGGTAGACACAGTAAGTGACACTCTTTGTATTGTACTTGCTTTGTAATTGCAATAGTGAAAGGAGCAGAGGATTAAGACATCCATTGTAATTGGAATTCTCAAGTATAGTGGATAGTCTCGGTAAGGGAGAGTCCTTACCACCGTCGATGTACATCACGTTGACGGAACCACGTAAATCTCATATGTCCTTAATTGGCTTTGCGTTCTGTGTTTTGAATTGAGTTGTGAATGTAGCTAAAGTATCAGCCAACCTATAACCTAACGAAGACCTAAACAAGAACATCCGACTTGTCTGTTAGGCAAGGTGTCTGAAAGGTGACTTTGGGGACTATTGTGATTAGTAGGTAGCAATAGATCTACCTTAGTCGAATCTGAGAAAGAGTTCGCTTTTAAGAAGAGGTTGAAGTTGTTCACTTACTTGCGAATTGCGAATTGTGATGATATTGATTCACCCCCCCTATTAGTATCACAAACTAGTAGACCCCGTCTCCTTGTGTAACGCCGTCGCACCTTCTGGTCTCACACTGACGCACGTTCTAGTTTTCTTCTCTTCCAGGGGTGATGCATTTCTAGTTTTTGCTCTCACCTCACGATTTTGGTTTTCTTCCAGCTGGTGGTCTCACGTCTCACGCCTCACGCCTCACCTGTCTGTTTCTCTCTCTCTTGCTGTTCAACCAAATTTCTCTCTCTTACTGCCGGATTTCTCTCTCTTACTGTCTAGCCGGATTTCTCTCACTGTCCAGCCAGATTTCTCTCTATCGGTGGTTTTTGTTTTTCCCGTTTAGCCCCTATTGTGTCGTATACCCCTCTTAGTTGGCCGAATCGAGTTTTCTTTCTCTCCTTCCCATCGACTCCTCTATTTTGGCCGTCGGGTTGCTCTTTCTCTCATTCCCATCGACTCCTCTAGTCTGGCAGTCGGGTTTCCTCTCTCTCTTTCCCATCGATCTGCTCTGATTTGCTCAATTTCTGACCTCCCTCTTTCTCCATATCGGGTTTTCTCTCTCTTCATTCCCTGTTTTGCCAAGAGAGATGCCTTGTGTTTTCCAATCACTCTTTGTGTTTATGCCGTTCACCCTCTCTTCTTTTCCGATGACGACTTGTTTTTTCTCTTATCTCCGATGATAGCTATTCTTCGTTCAGCCCGGCCATTGACCGTCTCCTTTTTCTCTCTCTTGACGGTTACACTATTCATGACCGCTATTGTTCACTTAATGGCTGCACTGTTCACTACAACTACTCTTTTCTTTTATAAGTGGTGTTCTTCTATGTAGGGTTTGGTGTTTTGCCGTGTATTCAATTGTGTTGGCCTTTCCCTAGTTTTGTCTTTCAAGGTCTTTATATACTCTCTTCCATGAAACCCTAACAGGGCTTATGTGGCGAATTTACGTTCTTGCCCCTACATGGCTTATGCGGTGGATTTACGTTCTTGCCCTTCCATGTGGATTTACCTTCTTACCCTTCCATGTCGCTTTACTTTCTTGCCCTTCCATATGGCTTTACTTTCTTGCACACTTAAACTTAGTTGACAACAATTACAACCCATACATGGCTATGGGAACAACAATCTCCCCCTTTATAATTGTTGGCAACACTCATAACAAAAGCCATTATGTAGCAATTTCAACTCCCCTTAAATATGCACTCCCCCTTTTTACACAGCTCCCCATGCACTGTTGCTTCTCTCCCCCCTTGCCAACCAATTACAAATCTGAAAAGCTCGCAAAGTGGAGATGGAGGATTCACCTGAACTTTAGGCTTGAGGAGGCATTTGCACAGACAAACTCATTCTGTGCTTTTCAAACAACTCTGTGGACAGAGATTTAGTTAGATCTTGTATAGCCTCTTCAACAAATTTAGGTTCAACTTGTGAGAGTAAAGCAGTAGCTCCCACAATTCTTCTTCTTGTCGTAACTCCTGCTGATGGGTCACCTATGATCTGATCTCCTTGATGAGCACTGGTCCATGTTTTCTTTGTCCTTCTTCCTTACACCATCTTAGTTGCAAGAGGATCTCTTTCTTGATCTTCAGAATCACTCTTCTCCGAATCTGAACTTACTTTTTGTTCCTTTTCTTCAGCTTGGTCTGATTCTTCATCTACATTGAAGTCATCTTCTTCATTGTCCTTAGCTTCCCCATTATGCATTGTTTTCCAGTTCTCATCTATTCTCACATCACTAGAAGTGATCACTTTTCCCAGCTTATGCAGGATAACTTTGTAACCTTTTGTCTTTTCTGAGTATCTCATAAAGATGCTTTCATCAGACCTAGCATTGAATTTTCCCAAGTTTTACTCCTTGTTCTTCACAAAACATGGGCTGCCAAAGATTCTGAAATACTTGGCTGTTGTCTTCTTCCCACTCCATAGCTCATATGGAGTCTTATTAGTATTGGGCCTTAGTAAAACTCTATTCAGTAGATATACAGCTATAAATGTTGCTTTTGTCCAAAATCTTGTGTAAAGCTTGGATTCCAGCAGTAGAGTTCTCGCGATTTCGACCACAGCTCTATTTTTCCTCTCTACCAACCCGTTCTGTTGAGGTGTTCTTACTGCTGCCAATTGGTGATGAATTCCATGCTTCTCAAGATAATCTTCAAAAGCTTTATTTGTAAATTTAGTGCCTTGATCTGACCTCAATACTTTGATCTTCCTTCCACTTTCATTTTCAGCCAATCTTCTATATCTCTTAAAGCAATTCAAAACTTCTGACTTATGTTTGAGGTGCATGAGGTAGGTCCTTCTCGAATAATCATCAACAAACAAAATGAAGTACCACTCACCTTTCAACCCTTTCGTCCTCATTGGTCCACACACATCAGTATGCACAATGTCAAGCACTGCTTCAGAACTAAACTCTTTGGTCTTGTACTGCTTTTTGGCATGTTTTCCTTTAGAGCATGTTGAGCAAACATACTCTCTCTCTTTCCTGAGGTCGGGAATATCTCTGATTGCATGAGTAATGGTCAACTTCCTCATGTTCTTCTATGATAAGTGTCCCAGCCTCCTATGCCAGAGTTGATTTTCTTCTTCCTTTGTAAGTAGACAGCTGTTTGTCTTGTCCTTATTAATCATGTACAAATTTCCAGCTGTTCTCTTCCCGGCTGCAACAGTATTGCCTTCTTTACTCTTTACTTGGCAACCTGTTTTTGTGAATATCACTTTATGGTCGTCGTTGCATAGTTGGCTGACAGATGCTAGATTATATTTGAGTCTTTCAACGTGTAGAACATCTTTCAACTTTCCTTTTCCAATATTCACTAACCCTTGACCACTGATGTTGAGTGTATCATCATTGCCAAACTTGACTCTACCTTCTCTTGATTTGTTTAGCTTTGATAATTTACTCTTGTCTCCCGTCATGTGTAAAGTGCATCCACTATCAAGGATCTATTGCTTATCCTTGCAATCAGCCTTTAGTGTAATTTCAGCTATATTAGCCACCTCCCTTTTTGCTCTATATTCCTTCTTTTGAACTGGCTGGAAGATAGCTTTCTCGTTTTTCTCAGCTTTGATTGCATCGCTTGTTTTTACTATGCCATTGAGTGCCTTCTCTTGCTCAAGGAGAAGTGTCATGCATCTCTTGGCATTATGGCCATCCTGCTTGCACCTTTCACACTGTTCCAAGTTTGCCAATACAGCAAATTTGTTCTTTGAAACTACTGGTTTGGGCTTCCATCAACAATCCTTGTCAGTGTGTCCTTGCCTTTTACAGTATGTGCAAGAACTCACAACAGGTGTTCTCCTCTGAGTTTTGTATTGTCTCCCCCTGTATGCAGCGTCATATCTTCCCAAGTTGGAGACATATACTGGCCTTCTCCACTAGCAGTTACTCGCTTTATAACCCCAAAGTCCCCAATAAAGGCAATGACCTTGAAACTGCATCTTCTTAAGTCTAATCACGGCTTGTCTTCTTCTGTTCATCACTTGCTGTGTAGGCAAAGTAGTTGGCTTCTTTGCTTATGTGACTTTCATTTCAGTCACCTTCTTCTCTTTCGTCTGTTCAGTCGTAGCCCTCTGCTGGCTGACTTTCTTTTCTTTCTGAGACGTAGCAGCTATCGGCTACTATTTTTTAACCACATACATCATTTTTGGCCCTAACTTTGGTTTGATAACTGTCTTCTCTTCTTCAGTTACCTTCTCCTAAGTCATAGCCTTCTCTTTCAACTTCTGTGACAAAGTCTCATTGTCTTTAGGTAGTGTAGCATCAAATTTCTGCACTTTCTCTTCATTCTTCTTTTCTCTTGCCGAGCTTGTTTCTCCTACCACTTTAAACTTTTGCAAGTTCTCCTCACTCTCTTTGAGTTGTTGCTAAAGTCTCAGCAACTCTATCTCCATTTCTTCAATTGTTGAAGTCTTTGAGCCAAGCTCTATAGTAAGGTCTTCACATATTTTGATTTGTTCTTCAAATCTTCTCTTCAAGTCAATATGTTCAGCCTTTATTTCATCCTTTTGACTTTCAGCTTCCTTAAACTCTGCTTCAACTTGTTTTATGTGAGCCTCCAACCTTTTTATGGTTCTGCCCCTTCTGATTATCTCCTTTGAAGTTGCTTCTAGCTCAGCTTCAAGATCTGGCTCTTCTTCATCAACCTCCTCTTCCTCTTCAGAGGTTGAGAGACCACTTTGTGCTGATGCCATAAAGACATGCTCATCTAATGAGTCTTCATCTTCCTCCTCATCAGCTTCTTTTGTCTGACTCACATTGAGCCTTTCTTCTTCCTCTGTAGGTTGGCAATCTTCTTCCTAGACTTCTTTGATTTGAATGATGATCTTCTCCATCTTGAATTCTACTCATCATCACCATCCTCATCTTCATCATCAAGTTTCACTTTGCACTGAGAAGCAAAGTGTCCAGTCTACCCACAACGATAACATCTTAAGGACAACTGTCCTTTTCCCTTCTTAGACCCCTTTTTGAATTTTCTTGTGAAGTAATCCAATACTTCACCTTCACTTTCTTCCTCATCATCATCATCATCATCCTCACTGGATGATTCTTCCTCTTCTCTTATCTTTAAGTGCTTCATAGCTTTGAAAGTTGCCTCATTTGATACCTTTGTTGTTGCAAAGCTTTTAGCTGACTTTATCCTCATCTCATATGCAATAAGATTGCACTGGAGATCATGCAGAGACATAGAATTAAGATCTCTACTCTCTTCTATGGCTGCTACCTTTGAGGCAACCCTCTCAGACAGAATTCTCAGAATTTTCTTCATAATCGATGAGTCCTTCTTGTTCTTCCCATGACTTCTCAGGTTGTTTATAGCGTCAATAACCCTAGTGAAGAACTCTTGAACTGTCTCATTCTTCTGCATTTTGAGAGATTCATATCTTTCCTTGAACACTTGAAGCTTAGCTTTCTTCATTCTGCCATCACCTTCATAGACTTTCTGCAATCTGTCCCATATCTCCTTAGTCGATTTGCAGTCCATAACTTTAGCATACTCAGCATCTGTCAATGCTGAAATGATGACATTTGAGGCCTTCCCATTCATCTCAAACTGCCTTAACTCCTCTAGGGTTGGGTCTTTACCTTCTTTCGGAGCCATAAAACCCTCCTGTATGCATTTCACCACGTTCATGCCCATGGTTGCAAATACCACTTGCATTCTTGCTCTCCACATATGGTAGTTGGTTTCGTGGAAGATTGGAACCTTCTTGCTATAAGTAATGCTAGTGCTCGTACCGGCTTCCATTTCTCAATATGCTAAACAAGTCAAACTTCTAGATCCCTTTAAACTAGTACACCAAGCTGTTAAGCTTCAAACTGGTGAACCTGTGCTTTGATACCAATTGAAGTTCCTGACTTCTCCCTAGGATCTACTAGTTTGTGATACTGAGAGGGGGCGTGAATCAGTATCACCACAATTTGCACTTCACAGGTAAGTGAACAACTTCAACCTCTTCTTAAAAGCGAACTCTTTCTCAGACTCGACTAAGGTAGATCTATTGCTACCTACTAATCACAATAGTCCCCAAAGTCACCTTGCAGACACCTTGCCTAATAGACAATATGGATGTTCTTGTTTAGGTCTTCGTTAGGTTATGGGTTGGCTGATACTTTAGCTGCGTTCACAACTCAATTCAAAACACATAACGTAAAGCAAATTAAGGACACACGAGATTTACGTGGTTCCGTCAACGTGACGTACATCCACGAGGGTAGGGACTCTCCCTTACCGAGACTATGCACTATACTTGAGAATTCCAGTTACAATGGATGTCTTAATCCTCTACTCCTTTCACTATTGCAATTACTAAGCAAGTATAATAAAAAGAGTGTCACTTACTGTGTCTACCCTTCTTTTAGCTTGTCTTGCCTCTATTGAATTAAAAGGTTGCTCCACCGCCGCTTAGAAGTTCACCGCAACGCTCTCTAACCTCTTGAAGAAGTCTGGAAATACGTTGAGTTCTTTCAATGCTTCGCCGAATTTCTTCTCTACATTGTCTCACACAGCTCCTGCTTTCATCATCTCACGGTCTCGCCTGTCTCCTTGTCTCACGCCGTCACACGTTCTGGTCTCACGCCAACGCACATTCTGGTTTTCTTCTCTTCTAGGGGTGATGCGTTTCTGGTTTTTGCTCTCACCTCACGGTTTTGGTTTTCTTCCAACCCGTGGTCTCACGTCTCATGCCTCACCTGTCCGTTTCTCTCTCTCTTGTTGTTCAACTAGATTTCTCTCTCTTACCGCCGGATTTCTCTCTCTTACTGTCCAACCAGATTTCTCTCACCATCCAACCAAATTTCTCTCTACCGGTGGTTTCTGTTTTTCCCGTCCAGTCCCTGTTCTGCCATGTACCCCTCTTAGTTGGCCGAATCAGGTTTTCTTTCTCTCCTTCCCATCGACTCCTCTTTTTTGACCATCAGGTTTCTTTTTCTCTCCTTCCCATTGACTCCTCTGGTCTGGCAGTCGGGTTTCTCTCTCTCTCCTTCCCATCGATCTGCTCCGATTTGCTCAATTTCTGACCTCCCTCTTTCTCCGTATCGAGTTTTCTCTCTCCTCGTTCCCTGTTTTGCCGAGAGAGATGCCTTGTGTTTTCCGATCACTCTTTGTGTTTATGCCGTTCACCCTCTCTTCTTTTCCGACGACGGCTTGTTTTCTCTCTTATCTCCGATGACGGCTGTTCTTCGTTCAGCCCGACCGTCAACCGTCTCCTCTTTCTCTCTCTTGATGGTTACACTGTTCATGACGGCTACTATTCACTCGACGGCTGCACTATTCACTACAGCTACTCTTTTCTTTTGTAGGTGGTGTTCTTCTGTGTAGAGTTTGGTGTTTTGCCATGTATTCAATTGTGTTGGCCTTTTCACCCTCTTGTGTTTTGCTGTGTATTCAATTGTGTTGGTCTTTCCATAGTTTTGTCTTCCAAGGTCTTTATATACTCTCTTCCATGAAACCCTAACAGGGCTTATGCGGCAGATTTACATTCTTGCCCTTCCATGTGGATTTACCTTCTTACCCTTCCATGTGGCTTTACTTTCTTGCCCTTCCATATGACTTTACTTTCTTGCACATTTAAACCTAGTTGACAACAATTACAACCCATACACGGCTATGGGAACAACAAAATGTATGAAGACCAAGTGAGACTTTATGAAAGCATGTAAAAGAGAAGTGAAAAGAAAAAGAGGGTAAAGAAAAATAAAGTAAAGGAGACAAAAACAAGGTGAGAATGCTTAAGAGTAATAAACTTAAGAGTGGTTAGATTTAAAGGAGTGAAAGTGATAGGGTGAAAATGCTTGAGAGTGATAAACACAAGAATGGTCAAATTCAAAAGAGTGAAGATGCAAGAAAACAAGTTAATGTGCATATTAAAGGAGCAGATGTTTAGGTTGCCTTCCAAGTTAAGTAGCAAATGATCTTAATCCATTATAAAGATTTTTATTTTTCTAACATTAACTTTGATTCTTCTTTACCTAGTACCATTTTATCTTTATTGCAGAATTATAGTGATGTATTCCCTGAGAAGATCCTGGTTGGCTTACCAACAAAGAAAGGGATTGAACATCACATTAATCTTATTCCAAATGCTGTTATTCCCAATAAGTTGGCGCATATAAAAGTAATCTTAAGGAGACAAAGGAGCTTCAAAGGCAAGTTGAGGAGTTGATGAAGAAGGGTCATGTGTTACTTATATGTATACAAGCCCATACATAGTGCCAGTGTTACTTTTACCAAAGAAAGATAAGTTTTGGAGGATGTGTGTTGATTGCAAAGTTGTTAATAAAATAATAGTTAAGTATCGACCTTCTATACTTAAAATGATATACTTGATGAATTGTATGGTATTTGTTACTTCTTTAAAATTTATCTTAAGAGTGGGTATCATTAAATTAGGATGATGGAAGGTGATGAGTGGAAAATTGCATTCAAGACTAAGCTTGATTTGTATGAATGGTTAGTTATACCATTTAAACTAATGCACTTAGCACGTTTACAAGATTAATAAACTATATTTTAAGACCTTTCTTGGGAAATTTTCTTGTCGTTTATTTTGATAACATATTAGTATATAATAGGAATTTAGAAGAGCATGTTGAACATTTGCATTATTGCTTGATGTGTTAAGAAAAGAGAAATTGTATGCCAATTTAAAGAAATGTGATTTTTGCATAAACTTATTTTCTTGGGTTATGTTATGTCAAATCATGGTATAGAGGTTAATAAAGAGAAGATTAAGACTATTTAAGAATGACCTACACCTACAAGTATGAGTGATATAAAGAGTTTCCATGGTTTAACTCTAGCTTTTATAAAAGGTGATTAAAAAGAATGTGGGTTTCAAATGGAGTAAGAAACAACAAGACGTATTTGATTTGCTTAAGTCTAAGTTGTGTAATGCACCAACTCTTGCTTTGCTTGATTTTTTTAAGACCTTTGAAATTGAATGTGATGCATGATGCATCAGACATTAGGTTAGAAGGGTTCTCATGCAAGAGAAACAACCTATTGAATTCTTTAGTGATAAGTTAAGCAGGGCAACAATGAATTATCCAACTTATGATAAAGAAATGTATACACTTGTTTGGACTTAGAAACATGGCAACATTTCCTTTGACTTAAAATGTTTGTAATTCATATTAATCATGAGAATTTAAAACACTTGAAAGGGTAAGGCTAGTTAGATAAGACACATGCAAAATAGGTTAAGTTTATTGAAACTTTTTCTTATGTGATTCAATACAAATAGGTAAGGAAAATGTTGTTGCTAACGTATTATCACTTAAGTACACATTGATTAATACTTTGAGTATTAAGTTCTTAGCATTTTAGGACATTATTAATTTGTATGCTAATAATGCTGATTTTAATAACATGCATGATACTTTTTTATGCTAAATTACTCATTTTTTTATTTTTTATGATACAAAGATTGAATGCACTGCAAAATTGTGATTTCAAGATAAATTCTTTTCTTTTCTTCCAATTCCTTGAGTTTCCAAACAACGAAAAATCATGTTTTATTTATTCTCTTCCCTTTCATTTCCATCTAATCTAAACAACATGCTTTTGTTTCCATACTAGATCGTTATTTGATGAATAATTAAATTGAATGATGATGACAATTTCAACTCAAAGCAAAACATAAAAGAACAAATAAAAACAAAAAAAGTAAAGTAAGCAAGCCCCAGTAAATAAAAGTTACAATCGACTTTGGAATGGGTCTATCTATTTGTGTCTTTGAGGTCAAAATTTGCAACTCCAATAATGACCTTGGAACCAATGGAATGGGTATAAGCGACATTAGAGATGATGGTGATTTGACCAAAGATGCATTTCTTACAACACTGTCTACTTTTCCTTTTCATATGACTAGTTTGGATTGCCTTTTAACCATAGAAAGAAAGTTTAAGACCAATAATCAATTGCTATCTTTCTTTATAAAGCTTATGTAAAAATATTTGAAGATAACATCGTTTTGTTTTTTTGTTGGTTGTGTTTGGTTTGAAATTCTAGTCATTGAAATTAAGATTTCAATTATTACCACCTAATTAGCAACTATAACATTGCATTTTAATCTACCAAAATGTATTGTAGGTGTTTGGTTTATAGGCATTCGAAATCATGCATTCGATTAACCTTAATAGAATTAGTGGTCAATTTGTTTTTTATTCATTCTGCTAGTACATGCTCTTAATAAATAGGAAAATGAATTTTCCATTTAACTAGATGCAAGCTCTATATAACTACCCCAATTGATTTTATATGGTTTGAGCTAGATAGCAAGAAAAAAGTAGAAAGGGAGAACTTGAGACTTATCCTTCTTTCCTTTTTTTTTTTTTTTCTGACGCATGGAAAATGAACATGAGAGTTATCCATGAAACGAAACATCCTAAAGCAAATGGTTCCTTAAAGTGATTGAAACAAACAAAAGAATGCTCACATAGGGTGAAGGGCCGTTTCCATTTTAACTACCTTCAAGTCAAGTTTTGATTAATCAAGGACCAAAGTATGGAAGTAGAATTTGTGGGTCGCCTCTTGCCACTTGCCACACCGTTAGATCAATCACTGCTTTAAACTAGGAGGAAGATTCCTCCTTAGTTGAATCTCCTTTTGTCTTCTTCAAGGTACTTATCAACATTTGATCTGTGTTTATTTTAAGATAGCAAACTTGTGCTTTGTGTTTGTTTTAAAGTAGGAGAGAGAGAGAGAGAGGGAGAGAGAGAGCTGAGCTACAAAGGAGAGTAAAAGGCTTGAGCAAGAGAGAAAAAATTAGAACTAAGAGAACCATTTGGACCCTTTTAAACGTCAGAGCTTTTATTTGTCTAACTTTAATTCTTTTGGTCTCTTAATGGTCTAGAAAACCAATAATATTAAGATCATGAGATTAGGCCACACAAGCCTCTTTGAACTTAATGACAATCCTACCTATTAAGGGTTGTCCTAAAATTAAATTTTTACAATGACTTAATTGTACCTTAAATTACTAGCTCATTTTAAATTTCAAATAGTAACATATAAGTAATAACTATTCAAAAGATATTTCTCAGTACCTAAAACAAAAAAATAAGATTAATTGAACATACTACCTTAGAAAACAACTGCTCACACAAATGTTCAGTAGCCTTTAAGTTGTAATACTTGATGTCTTATGTGGGAAATAATAAAAATCTGCACCTCAAAAGTCAACCCGACTTCACCTAAGTCATATTCTTACATAAAATTCCTTTTTTTCGGATGGCTTATGATCGATGTACCAACTGTAGATGAGTTAACTGTCTTATTACCCCATTGGGTCTTAAGCCCCCCAAGGAAAAATGGTGATAACAAGATTTTCAAAAGTAATAAAAACATGCAAGCATCAAATAGCAGTTGTTCTTACCATAAGCAATTTGGCAGAAAAAGCCTCCAAATGCCCTTTTGGCAGTCCATTATTGGAAAAATTCTTTAGAATACAGCAGACATGCTTTGAACTAAATATATTAAATGAGCATTTTGAGGAGAGTAATTTTAGAAACTCAAAATGTAGATGACTATCTCTCATCATCATAAGAAACTTTTCCTAAAAAAAAACAGTAGATATACAAAAAGAGATTAGAGAAGATTTGACTTAAAATTGTAAAAGGCAGTGTATTGCAACATTTAACAAGTAAAAACCAAAACAAGTTAATGAATCTAGTTCATTAGAATTATGAGCAATGTGGTAAGGTAAATACCCATGTGAAAAAAATGTCAAACCTGCATCTACCCTAACTGGAACTACTAAGGCATGAATTCACAGAAATAAAGCTCTAAGAAATGAAAAAACAATAGGTAATACATGATGCCTAAACTAAGCTCCTTTAGTTCAGCTTTAGGCTTGTTAAATACCTTATTTTTTTTTATGTCAAAATTTTTGATCCAATAAATAGCATGTTTCCAATCTAAGCACAACAAAAAAAATTATGTAAAATGCAGTGAAGGGAATTGTGTTCACAGATACCCACCTTGACAACAATCATTTATGTGTGTTTAGGCTACTTATCTGTTAGAATAACTTCCTCACCATACAAGAAGGCCTGCTCAATTAATTTGTATCTGGTTTATCCCTTTTTCAAGCACAGAATGCTCATTACATGTTTAGTTTTGGCACTTCTAAGCATTGATTGAACTCCAAGAAACTAAAGTAAAGTGTAGCAAGCAACGTGCCAATGAAACTCAGAAAAGACTTCTCCTAGCTGCAGCAGTGCTTAAAGTAACCTAATCACCATTGTCCTACATGACAAACTGTCTTTGTCTTCTCCCATTTTATTTCTCAATGATAACATAAGAATTAAAGACTTCTCCTTGATGATGAATGCAAGGCCACTTACATAACATGATAACAGGGTTCACTCTATGCAAGAAACAATAATCTCTAAACAATAAATACAATAGGAGTCACAATTTCACCCAACTAATTTGAAAAGAAAAAAAATTAATAAAAAAAAACTCATTTTAGTTGTCTAAGCCTTAAAAATCATCCATTGATTCATTAATAGCTCCAGTTCATTAACGATTCTATTGTTTTTCATGTAGTTCAATTTCTGAAAGGACTTTTCTACTTTTGAAGGATCTAGAAAGGATGCTGACATTTTCACAAATAACTTTTAAAGTCTTTCCTACACTTCTCCAGAGCTGGTTTCCTACGATACATATTTGGATATATTCACTAAGGGCAGCCAACAAACAATAATCATAGATGGACCTTACTTTGTGTATGTGACACTACCAAACCTCAAAAATATTTTACAACTATCACATGGTCTACAAATTGAAGCAAATGGTTCAAGCTAAAAATTCAATAAAGGAGAAAAATACGTGTCATGCAAACAAAATACCAATCACATCAACAAATACTAGAAGTTATATAAGCCTAATCACATGGTTCTCACAATGCAGCATGTCAGGTATAGCCACTTGAAAATGCTTCATTGTTCAAAGCATCCATGATAGGATCATGCAGTAGTCTATACTATAGGACTAAGGTATATGTTTAAGCAGTAGTCTATATGGTAGTTCAAAACCAGAGTTAAGTCCCCCTAATTAAAGCCTGAACGAATTAAACAGAGTATAACAAAAAATGGAATCTTGGCCACAACAGTTCTACAAGACAAGCGTTACAAACATATGTACTATAGCAATAAATTGCTAAACTGCATTGCGTCAATTCATGGAGGGCCCAGCGCCAAAAATTGGACAGGCGCATCACTTCCTCCTTCTAATTTGATTAAGCCAATGTAAGATTGCTTTAGGAAGAAAAAAAAAAGACTGAACAGGGAAAGAAAAAATAAAAATAAAAGTAAAAAAATGGGAAAAAACAAAGAAAGTGGAGATTAAGGAAGTTCAAAATTAACCTCGGAGAGGAACATCAAGAACTTGGCCGACGAGAAGAGAAGAATCGTTAGAAATGGAATTAAGGGACATAAGTAACTCCCTGGTAGTCCCATACTCTCGAGCAATGGACTGCAGCGAGAAACGACATTGCAAGTTTCTGGTGAAAAATGAAATCAGTAGTGACCAAATAAGCAACAAGAAACCAAGCACAAACAAGAATGACATTCAAGAGAACAAAGAAAAAAGAAAGAAAAAGTCAGTTCATGCAATGCGACGGGAAGAACGATGATGAGCGTACTTGGAGGAATTTGATGAGACTGTTCTTGTTGCGGCGATTGAGGCAGCCAAGATGAAGGCCGATTTTGGAAACAAGTTACAACGGTGACTCGTCCATCGGCTGACTCAGTGGGCAGAGACGAGAAAAAGCCTACACAAACCTTAGGCCCGGTTTTGCAAGGGAGGGAGGGAGCATGGAAAGTGTTAGTCCCTTAAGCGTGTTGGCTTAAGCATGCAAGAAAATTGGTGGCACCTTGCACCAATTCTTGCATAGATGTTGAGTGCAGACATTCAACGGAAAGCAAGGTGGATCAATGACACTTGTGGGGAAGCATGGGTGAGAGGGTTAATGATGTAAAGCACTGGAAGTCGTTGGAGGCTCGCTGGCAGCACTAGGAGAGCGGGGCAGCCAGGGATGGGTGTGATCACTCAGACATATCAATGTCTCCTCCTGCCACACAACCAGATTCCCTAATGCTCTTTAGGGAGGAAGTGCATGTCTCTCAAAGTTAGCCAAGGCTAACACTATGCTCCACAGATTCGGCAACAACAGCAGGTTGGCGCACGGGCACAGGCTCGAGCTAGCACCAAACCGTGAACGGTTGCAGCCAGCACTCACATGGGCAAGTGATGGGGCAGATCATGGCTGAATTGGCTCTCCATGGGCCACCAAAATAAGAGATATGGGTGGTTATCTCCAGCAGAACGTGGGAGTGGCAAAGAGGGCAGATTTGCATGCATCCAGCAGCCTCATCCAAGCCAAATGTGTTGGCAAGATCTCCTTGAAGGAAGGAGAACGTGGGTGGTTGCAGAAAATGGGGGAAGGAGTCCCCAATGAGGTGTCAAGCTCTCCTTGAATGGAGAAGCATGATCTAGTGAGTTAGTGGGGAAGTTATCCCAAAGTGGAGAGCCCTACTATGCATGATTGGCTTGGCAACCAACTCATGCATGTCCCTAGGTAGTTGGGGGTGTCAACTACCAACACTATAAATAGGTGTAATGTGTCAGTCAAGGGACACAAGAAAAAACACACATAGCCGTGTTGAGAGAGCACTTGTGTGTGAGGTCTTGGCTTCCTTTGTATACTTTGTGTAAAGTAATAAAGGTTGGGAAAGGTTTCCTGTAAACGTTGGTGTGTTTGTGTGAGATAATTGGCTGAGACTAAGTGAGACTTAGTGCCATCACAAAGTCTTAATTTTGGTTGAATTTCTAGCCCTGTGACAGAAAGGGAAGTAAGGAGGAGCGGTTTCTTTTTCAGTTTGAGTTGTTTTTGATTTTTGATTTTTGTGAAGTGTCCGTTGCTTTTGAAACGTCATACACTCTCAAGGGCTTCTTCATTTTGCAAATCCAAGCAAGAAAGGCACGGTCCATAGGCTGTGGGTTGTTATTTTACCCTTTTACCCTCCGAGTGCATGTTTAGTACTCATTCTTTTGTGAGTTTTGGATGTGTTATTTTACTCTTTTACCCCTACTAATCAAGAAATGACAGCGTAATAACCGAGGATGCGGGGAGCTTGCAATTGGATGGCTTTCGACTCCAGATGCAAAAGGGATTCAAAGGCGGTCATTTGTTAGTTTACTTTATTACCCTCGCATGTTCAACATTTCTCTTGGGATAATTTATTGCTTTTACCTTTTTACCCTTGTTCTCACTGTTTTTGTTGTAGGTGGTGTTTTTTAGAATTTGGTGTGTTAAAGCCTAGCAACATATGGATGACACATAATTAATTTTCAATGCCAAACTCTTTATGACAAAGACTTGGCTATAATTTTTACATAGACAATTCCAAACATCATGCTAAACTAGTCACGAATTAATGATAGCACATATAACGATTGAGAGAGAACATTAAGAATTGTTTTAATTAAAATGTGGGCGTGTGTTTTAAATTTAATTACATCAATTAAAGTTACAATTATATAATCAAACTTAAAAAAAGAAAAAAAATTAATCTTTCAAAGTTAAGTATATTATCATAAGGTGTAATATAGAGACTTGTTTTTATAATTTATTTTTTGACAAGCATTGAAACCTTTTTTCGTGTTGCCCAAATGGAGGAAGGAAGAGGTTAATGGCTTGCCTAACCTGCAAAAGAAAAATACCGGATAAGAAGTATTTTCAAGGGAATGGACCGAGTTAATACACAAGCTCCAACAATGTGTTTGCTATCGTGGGAAATAACGTGTGCAAGCCGACCCACGAAAGCTGATATTTAAGAAGAGAGTGGGAAAACTTTTCAACGTGATGAAAAATAGGCAGAGTTGTCATTGTTAGGTTCAAATCAGATGTCAAATAAATGACGTTAAATCATTGACATTACATGCAAGAATCACGTTTGACCATGCTTCTAAGGATTGATTTATAGCACAATTGCCAATTCTCCCTACTTGGAATGCACATCCATGGCATCATGGGGTGAAGGTGAGTTGCTAAGATAGATCCAATTTTGAAAAGTCAAAACAAAAGAAGATGAAAAGAAAAAAGAAAGAATTGAAGTAATAAATGACATAGAAAGAGAGAGTAAATGAAGCACAAAAAAAAAACATTCACTATTTTAAATAAGCATTTCTTTTGGCCATATATGTAAAGGGATGTTGAAAGAGTTCGTATCATATGTATTACATATAAACAAGCTGAGTCTAGACTTTTACCCCATGCTAAATTTATGCCTTTAGAAATTTCTCGTGAATCTTGTACTGACATTTTTATGAATTTTATTTTTGAATTACCAAGGTCTAAGAAGGGCCAAGATTGTATTTTCGTTATACTTGATAAGTTTTCAAAGATAACGTATTTCATTGCTTTTACCAAAATGGATGATATCATACACATTGCAAAATTATTTTTTAGAGATGTTTACCTACATGGAGCGCTAAAGAGTATTGTGTCTTTTAAAGCATATGAATATTAGATTAAGATAGCAAAAGAGTGAAAAATAAGAGAATAATGAATGAGAGAATGAGAGGAAAAGAAAAAGAAAAAGAAAGAGAGTGAAAGGTCAAAGGAGAAGAAAGAAAGTGAGGTCATGGATAAAAATTCAAATGAAAAGAGTGAGGTCAAGAGAAAAGCTGGAGAAAAAAGTGTGTAAAAAGGAGAAAAAAGTAAAAGGGTGATTGTGTTTACTGGGAAAAATGAGATTAAGAATGTTATGATTACAAGATAGCAACTACTTGTGCTTATGTAAAAGGATGTTTCTAATGACTTTAACCCCTCTTTGCCTAGTGTAGTTGTTATATTATTGATGGAGATCAAGGTATTGGTTGAATAACATAACTTTTATGAAAAGAGAACAAGGTGTTGATAAAGTACAACAAAACATGTATTCTTAAGATCCTTTTCAAAGAATCGGTGGTCCAATGAATAGGGAAAAGACAAACAAGATGAAAGAGGCTCATGGAGATGCATGGCAAAGGGTTTGCTCTAAACATTTCTAAGGTTATTCTAGAAGTTTCCAATGCTACACCAAAGAAAATCACTTATCTTTTTATGCAAGATAATGGACAAAACTTAGAACTTAAAGAATAAAGCTTTGAGCCCATGATATAAATCCAAACTACATGACCAAGTTAAAAAGTTTCGGTCCAAATGCTAAGTTGTATTAAAGGGGGCATTTTTTTTTTGGTTGCTAGATTTTAAATTAAGACTAAATACATATGTAAAAAGGTTTAACTTCTTCAATTTATTTGGGCTTGTGGATTTAGCTGAGTCTTGATACATTAGTTAAGATTTTTACCTTGACTTTTATGCCTAGTTGCTATTAATTGTAATCTTTTAAGGATTATTGCATCAAAGCAGATTTGTACTCCTTTATCAAAGGGATCCCCTATAAGATTAGGGTTACATGATCATCAACGGTCATCATTGATTCCCAAAGGTTGTCCTATAATTAACAACTAGATTTGATTTTTAAAATTTAGGGTCAATGGTTAACATTGACTTTCTAAAATTTAAGGTTAATGGTCAAGACTCAACGGCTAGCTTTGACCCTTAAAATTTAGGGTTACAGTCAACATTGACTTATTAACTTCAGGGTTGACCTACCATCTCCAATTTTTCCCAATGACCTTTCTACATCTCAACGACATTCATAACATCAAATTAACACATACAACATGTGAATGGTGTTGATAATAAATCCAACATTAGTCATTAAAGATGAGCTCAACAATCTCTCACTTTGGATTTGTTGGCAACACATTAAATCCGATATCTAGCAATGCACATATAACAACCTTTGACATTCATAGCTCCTCCTGCACATTATCATTTATAGCTCTCCTTGAAACATGCATCTCCCTTAACTACGCTACCCCTTTTTTCTATTTCTCTCCCTTTATTTATCAAGCTACTCTCCTTTTTAATCAATATATACTCTTTTTGGATTTATGCAAAATATCTTCCCCATTGAAAATAAATCCAAAGAATAATAGAAGAGGGAAGGGGCGAGGGGTTGGAGGCATACATTAGTCTTTAGGGGATGGCTGAACACATAAAGTCAACTTTAACTTCTGAAATATCTTTCTTGATAGAGCTTTGGTGAATATATCGGCAACTTGCTTTGAGGTAGGCACATACTCCAGCTTTACTTCATTTTTATCCACTTTTTCTTTAATAAAGTGATACTTGATTTCAATATGCTTAGTTCTAGAGTGTTAGATAGGATTCTTTGACAAATTGATGGCACTTTGGTTGTCACAACCAATCAGCAATGGTAGCTACACATCCACCTTCATATTTTCAAGCTGTTGTTTCATCCATAACTACTGAGTACAAGCCTTAGTAGCAGCCACATATTTAACCTCTGCAGTACTTAGAGTCATTGAATTTTACTTCTTGTTATGCCTTGAAACAAATCTACTGCCTAAATAAAATGCACCACCTAGCGTTGACCTTCTGTCATCATAATTTCCAGCCCAGTCTACATTTGTATACCTATACAAATTAAGCTATCCACTTTTATCATAAAGTAGTCCATAATTTTTTGTGCCTTTCACATACCTTAGAATTCTTTTAGTAGCCACGAGATAAGATTCCTTGGGGTCACTTTGAAATTTGGCACAAAGTGTTACAGCAAAAACAAAATTAGGCCTTGATGCTATCAAATACAGTAAGCTTCAAATCAACTTTCTGTATTCCTTATGATCAACCATGTTGTCTTCTTTATCCTTGCTTAACTTTGTTCCAACCGTGATGGGAGTGCTTACTTCTTTAAAGTTCTCCATCCCAAACATTTTTAACAGCTCACAAGTATACTTTTCTTGGGAGAGAAAAATTCTAGGCTCGCTTTGTAACATGTGTAATTCTAAGAAGAATTTCATTTCACTAAGTATAGACATCTCAAACTTCATCTTCATCTACTCAACAAAGGTCGTGCATAGGGCCTTCTTTTCTACAGCAAAGATTATGTCATCAACATAAAGCACAATAATTAATTGGTCTCAGTTGTCTTCCTTTATGTACAAGTTGCTGTCCATATTCCATTTTCTAAACTTCATATTTTTAAGGCATGTATTTAGCTTGGAATACCATGCTCTTGGAGCTTACTTTAAGTTGTATAAAGCCTTGTTTAATCTACACACACTTGAACCATCATGATCAAGTATAAAACAATTAACCTGTTCAATAAATACCTCTTCTTCAAGCTCTCCATTAAAAAATGCAGACTTCACATCCATCTAATTGACTTTGTAGTTCCTTTAAGCAACAATGACCATAAATATTCTGATTGCTTCAAGTTTAGCCATTGAAGCAAAGGTTTCTTCAAATTCAACACCTTCTACTTGTGAGTAACCTTTATAGACAAGTCTTGCTTTGTTGCTTACCACCTCACCTTTTTCATTGATCTTATTTCTGAACACCCATTTGGTTACAATGATGTTTTTCCCTTTAGGTCTAAGTATTAAACACTAGGTGTTGTTCTTTTCAATTTGATCAAGCTCTTCATTCATAGCATATACCCATTCCTTGTGCTTTAATACTTCTTCCATGAATTTGGGTTCCACCTTGGAAATAAATGAGGTTTGTTCACCACCTCTTAGTCTTCTTCTAGTCTACATAGAGTCCTCTTTACTTCCAATAATGTTTTTGGCCTTAACTTCAGCTTTGACTCTTCTATGAGTTTAGGAATGCCTTGATTCTTCTTCTTCATCACTTGTAACTTGAGAATCAACATTTTCCTCATGCTGAATGGCCTTAGATTCATCACTTTCAAACTCTTTTCGGCTGTCATACATGGCATCTTCAGCTTCCTCAAGCTATGATTGCATTGTAACACCATTTTCAATCACTTTAACATCAAAGTTGTCTACCATTTTTAACAACCTTTTGTTGTAGCATTTGAAGCTTCTTCCATTTGGTACATAGCCCAAGAATATAACTTCATCAACCTTCTCATCAAATTTGTTGAGATGCTTGCCTTTGACTTTAAAGAGACACGGGCTTCTAAACACTTTAAAGTGTTTTACACTTGGCTTCTTTTCATATCATAGCTCATAAGGTGTCTTCATTGTATGTGGTCTCATTAGACATCTATTTTCAATTTGAGTTGCAGTGGTGATAGCCTTTCTCCAGTAAGTATGTGAAGTACCATGCTTAACTAACATGGTTCTTATCGTCTTCACTGGGCTTCTATTCTTCCTTCCGGCCACTTCATTTTGTTGAGGTGTGTAGTGACTAGCATATTCATGCTTCACTCCATTCTTCTCTAAATAATCTTCAAATTCACCACATGTGTATTCTATCCCATTGTCTATCCTAAGCCTTTTAAGTTTTCCCCCTAATTGGTTTTCAGTTAGCCTCCATAGCTCTTGAAATTATTGAGAGCCTCTAATTTATATTTAAAGAACATAATGCAAGTCATTCTTATAAAATCATTAATAAAGGAGATAAAGTACCTATAACCCTTGGTTGATCTTTGTCTCACACAGATGTTCAAATGGATGAGCTCCAATGGCTTTTTTGTTTGAACCTCTACATTTTTGTGGGGGAGTATTCACCATCTTCCTTTTTTGACATGTGCTGCAAATTGCATCTCTCTCTCTCATCTCAGTTTGAGTACATTGCTCACAGCTTCATTTTTGGATAGCTTGTTTAGCCACTTTTGTCCAAGATGTCCTAATCTTCTATGTCATAACAAGTTCTCATTTTTGGAGTTTATGAAGCATATGTTTTTTCTTTTGGAAACTTAGTACAAGTTTCCATTTGTTCTTTCACCCTTACTAAGAACAACACCATGTTTTAATCCCTTTACTGTGTAGTTACTCTTGTTGAAAGTAACATCACATCCATCATCATAAAGCTAGCTAACACTGATAAGATTGTGTTTTAGCCCTTCAACATAAAGCACTTTCTTTGATTTTAGTTTTTCTACACCAATATCAATAGCACTGATAACTTGAATCTTTAAGGCACCATCATTGCCAAATTTGATAGACCCTCAATCATATTTTGCTACTTGCTTTAACATCTTCAAGTCTCCTATCATGTGTGAAGAGCAGCCACTATCCAAGATCCATGGCTTTTCTTTCTTGGAAGTTTTCAAGGCTACTTCCAACACCATAGACATTTCTCTTCCTCTTCTTCTCTTTTGGCTGAATGTGGGAGCATGTGTAAGTGTTCTTCTTTGCACTATTTGACCAGGCAACAATGTCAAGCAAATCCTCAGCAATATGTCTAACCTTTTTGCATCTTCTACAAATCTCTCCTAACAAATCAAAATTGTTTCTCAATGGAATCTGGCTTTTTTTCACTTAAGATTGTCTCCCTTTTAGATAGAGTCTCCTCCTAGACTCTTGCCTCACATTCCTCTTCATTATAGGTTGAGAATTACAACACACCTTAGCCTTATGCCTATATTTACCACAGCTACAGCAAAATCCTTCGAATCTAGATTTTCTTCTTTTGCCAAGTTCATGTCTCCTATCTTTAGCAATTGTTGTGGCACCCATTTCTCCATCTTTTACAGCTTGTCTCTTTTGGATAGGAGTCTTCATCACATCTTTCCTAATCCATTTTAGCTTGGGTTAGTTTTGCTTCTCCATCACATCATTGTGCTTGCTTTCAAGTATAAACACAAATTTCTTCTTTTCTTCTACCTTCTCACTTGGCTTTTCAATATATCTAAGTATTTTCTTTCCCATAGAATGAGGTCTTTGATTGCTTAGACACTCATCTAATTTTCTGGTAGCCTCTTCCTTGATGGGATTTGCTGAAGACGACTCTCTTTTCACTTTCATGGCCTACATAAAGCTTTCTTTATGCTTCCTTAATTTAGACTCAACCTTGTGGAGCTTGGCTTGCAAAATCAGTACCTCTTGCTCTTAAGCCATCACCTTAGTGCCAAGATCTTCGTGTATCTTGCCTTTCTCTGCCTCAAGTACAACCAGCTCCTTGATCCTCTTCAAGTACTCCTCCTTTTTTGCTTTGAACTCCTTTTTTTTTTCACCTAGAGATTAGATTCATTAACAGTAGAATTTTCATACAGCTTCTTGAGATGTTTTACCTCTTTTCAGCTTGCTGTTTTTGTGTAAACAAGCTCTCAAATCATTCTCAAGTTACTGCACCAACTTATCCTCTTCCTCTTTTATTGATTCCCTATCACTTAAAGATTTTTAATCATCATCTACATAAGCAACCGGCACATTTTTGGCATCCACATTATCAGAATCATCATCAATTTCTTCTTCTAAATCTTCTTCATCTAGCTTGCTCAGAAAATTTCTTCTTTTGGATATGAAGAATTGCTCTTTCCCTCTGGCACTTGAATTTCTAGCTTTAAAATAACTGGATTGCTTTGTTCTCCACCTTGGAATCGGCTCATCATCATCATCACTGTCTACTTCTATTCTCTTTGGGTAGTCCACGACAAAGTACCATATGTCTCTATAGCTAAAGCACTTCAAGGGTAGTTTTCCCTTGTACTTCCCTTTTCCTTTTCACATATTTTTGTTAATGTATGTCATGACTTCATCCAGTTCAGTATCACCATCTTCTTTTCCAAAGTTGTTGTTAGATTTGTCTTCTCAGTCTTTAATCTTTAATTTCTTCATTACCTTGAAGGCCAGCTCTTTCTCCACCTTAGACTTCTTTTCTTTCTTCATTAGGGCTATTCTCATTTCATAAGCCACCAATATGCTATGCAAATCATCTAAGGGCAGCCTATCTAGATCTCTATCTTATATGGAAGAAACTTTGGCATTGTACACTTATGACAAGGTTCTAAGTATTTTCTTTACCATAGTGGCATCGTTGATCTCTTATCTATAGCCTCTAATGGAGCACCCAATTTCGTTGACTCTTATGAAGAAGGCATCGACAGACTCATCATTCTGCATCTTTATGTCTTCGAATTTGCTCCTCCAAATTTGTAACTTGGCTTCCTTCACAACCTTGTTTCTTTCATAAATGTTATTTAATTTGTCGCAAATTTCCTTGACTGTGTTACACCCTATCACTTTGGTGAATTATTTATTTGATAAGGAGGCATATAAGGCATTTCTCACCTTTCCATCACACTCCAAACTCTTCTTATCAGCAGGTATCATAGCATCACCTTCAATGATAGGGATGAAGCCACTAACAGCAAACTCAAACACATCAAGACCAAGCCACATTAGATACGAGAGCATTCTATTCTTCCATAATTGATAATTCTATCCATCGAAAGTAGGGATGCCCTTGCTATTAACACTATTCATGCTATCCATGATCTCAATTAGTAGTAGAGATAAGAATTCACAATAGCCACAAACAACTTTAAATCAAAGCAAGTAAATTGGATCAATAGAGGAATTAGCTTTGATACCACTTGATAAGGACCTTCTTAGGTCTCACACTGAGAGGGGGGTGAATTAGTGTGAGACACTCACTTTTTATAAATCTTTCTAGATTTAACCTTTGTGACTTGTTAGAGCCAATGATCCAATTTTAATCTTTCTCCTTTATGTGAGAGTAGTCGTACAAATATTAATCAAATGTAAGCACCCAAGAACACATACCAATTTTTATGTGGTTCACCTACAATGTGTGAGCTACGTCCACGCTGTAATAGGATCACACCTAAATCACGTAATTCACTCTTATTATCAAGGGATACAATAATGCTGTGGAAGGATCACTCCTTAACCACTTATGGAAGGACTACTCTTTAACCACTTATAATGATCTCCCAATTATGGAGTTGATCTCCTGATCACTCTAAGGGTATCCCACCATTTTTCAACAAGTTTATCAAGTGTTTATAATGAAAAGTTTCTTGGAGAATGATCACTCAATGTGCACAAGCTATTAGTATAGAACATAGATCTTCTCCTTCCTTTACCGCCGAGTGCTATCTCACCTACTGCCTTGGTAGGTTGTCTCCTTTGCCACTACACGCTACTAGACTAGGACATGTTTTCTTCTCTACTACTGCAAGTTGCTGGACCTGCTGCTATTGCTACTTGCACGTGCTACTATCACTACCTGCATATGTATGCATTATTATCACTGCTTGCACATTCTGTTGTTGCTGCATACACATTTTGCTGTCACTGCCTACATGTGCATAGGCTACTATCGCTGCTTGCACATTTTGCTGTCACTGCCTGCATATGCATAAGTTGCTATCACTACTTGCATGTTCTACTATTACTCCCTGCACGTTCTGCCATCGTTGCCTATATGTGCACAAGTTGCTATCTTTGCTTGTGCATTTTACTGTTGTTGTCTACATGTGCATGGGTTACTATCACTGCCTATACGTTCTACTGTTGCTGCCTGCATGTGCATGGGCTACTATTGCTGTCCGCATATGCTGCTATTGCTATGATTGCTTGCTAGATGTGCTGCAATTTTTGGGATCACCTATTGGACTTTCTGTTGGTGCTACAATTGCTAGGATTCCTTACTAGACTTGTTGTAATTTCTCGAATTGTAAGCTGCTGAACGTGTTGCTGGTGTAAGGAATGCCTACTGGTTGTGTCGCTGGTTATGGGAATGCCTACTGGTTGTGTTACTAGTGCAAGGAACACCTACTAGTGCTAGTTTGGTGTGGTTGTCGGCTGTTGCACCCTCCTTGATTGGTTTAGTTTTCCAACTGCTCCTCTCCTTTGGTTTGGTTTTTCAGCTACTCCTCTCTTTGGTGTGGCTAGTTGTTGTACCCTCCTTTGGTATCGCCAGCTATTGTACCTCTCCTTTGGTGTGGCTGACTACTGCACCCTCTTTTGGTGTGCCCGGTTGCCTCTCTCTTTGCTATTTACCTCTCTTTGTGGCTGCCTTTAGGCTTGTCGTTCTCTCTTAAAAACTCTGTAGCACCCTATTATCTTGTAAAGTGCATGAGGTTATTTATAGATCCTTGAGATTAGGGTTATACGATCATTAACGGTCATCGTTGATTCCCAAAGGTTGCCCTACAATCAATAGCCAAATTTGATTCCTAAAATTTAGGATCAATGGTCAACATTGACTTCTTAAAATTTAGGGTCAATGGTCAAGGTCAACAATTAGTTTTGACCTCTAAAATTTAGGGTTACGGTCAATATTGACTTATCAACTTCAGGGTTGACTTGTCATCACCAATTTTGCCCAATGGCCTTTTTGTATCTCAATAGCATTCATAACATTAAATCAACATATATAACCATGTAAGATAATGTTGACAACAAGTCCAACATTAGCCATCAAAGATGGACTCAACATATAATCATGTTAAAAAATGGTAAAATAAAAAGTATTAGTTCAAGTGATAAGGACATGCCACCATTGGAGTATTGTTCTGACGTTAAGGTTAAAGAACCCATTCATGGAGATATATTGGTTGTAAGGCATGCACTAAGTATTTAGCCTAAGGATGATAATGATGATAAGCAATGTGAGCACATTTTTCATGTAAGATACCACGTTAAAGACAAGGTATGTAGTATGATTATTCATAATGGAAGTTGTACTAATGTTATTAATGCTTTGTTGGTAGATAAGCTAAATTTAGATACCCTTAAGCATCCTAAGCTATATAAGTTGAAATGGTTGAATGATTGTGGAGAAAATAAAGTAATAAAGCAAGTTTTAGTTCCTTTTTCTATTGGTAATTACAAGGATGAGGTTCTTTGTGATGTAGCACCCATGCAAGCTAGTTTTATATTTCTTGGTTAATCATGGTAGTTTGATAGTAAGGTTACTCATAATGATTATAAGAATAAATACTCTTTTGTAATTAAAAATTAGATTGTTGTATTAACTCATCTTAAACCTTTTGAAGCATATGAAGATCAGATTATGATAGCAAAAGAGTACAAAATGAGAAAAGAACAAATGATAGAATAAGAAGAAAAGAAAAAGGAAGAGAGTGAGAGGTCAATGAAAAAGAAAGAAAGTGAGGTTAATGGGAAAAATTCAAATGGGAAGGGTAATAATGAGAGGAAAGTTGGAGAGAAAAGCAAGAGGGTAAGTGTGTTTACTTGGAAGAATGAGATTAAGAGTGTTATGATTATAAGGTAGCAACTACTTGTATTTATGTACAAGGATGTTTATTTTTTGTCTAATGACCTTAACCCCTCTTTGCTTAGTGTGGTTGTTCTTTTATTAGAAGAGTTTGAAAATTTATTTTTCGAAGAGATTCCCTATAGATTACCTCTTTGAAGAGGAATTGAGCACCAAATAGACTTACCTAGTGTGGTTGTTCACTTACCTACAAATTGTGAATTGTGAATTGTGGTGATACTGATTCACCCCCCTCTCAGTATCACAAACTAAAAGATCCTAGGGAGAAGTCAAGAACTTCAATTGGTATCAGAGCACTGGTTCACCAGTTTGAAGCTTAACAGCTTGGTGTACTAGTTTGAAGGGATCTAGAAGTTTGACTTGTTCAGCATACTAAGAAATGGAAGCTGGTACCAATACTAGCACTACTTATAGCAAGAAGGTTCCAATCTTCAACGGAACCAACTACCATATGTGGAGAGCAAGAATGCAAGTGGTATTTGCAAACATGGGCATGAACGTGTTGAAATGCGTACAGGAGGGTTTTGTGGCTCTGGAAGAAGGTAAAGACCCAACCCCAGAGGAGTTAAGGCAGTTTGAGATAAATGGGAAGGCCTCAAATGTCATCATTTCAACATTGATAGATGCTGAGTATGCTAAAGTTATGGACTGCAAATCTGCCAAGGAGATATGGGACAGATTGCAGAAAGTCTATGAAGGTGATGGCAAAATGAAGGAGACTAAGCTTCAAGTGTTCAAGGAGAGATATGAATCTCTCAAAATGCAGAAGAATGAGACAATTCAAGAGTTCTTCACCAGGGTTATTGACGCTGTAAATGACCTTAGAAGTCATGGGAAGAACAAGAAGGACTCATCGATTGTGAAGAAAATTATGAGAATTCTGCCTAAAAAGTTTGCCTCAAAGGTAGTAGCCATAGAGGAGAGTAGAGATCTCAATTCTATGTCTCTACATGATCTCCAGTGCAATCTCATTGCATATGAGATGAGGATAAAGTCAACAGAGAGCTCCTCAACATCGAAGGTATCAAAGGAGGCAGCTTTCAAAGCTATGAAACACTTAAAGATAAAAGAATAGGAAGAATCATCCAGTGAGGATGATGATGATGATAAGGAAGAAAGTGAAGGTGAAGTGTTGGGTTACTTTACAAGGAAATTCAAGAAGGGGTCTAAGAAGGGAAAAAGACAGTTGTCCTTGAGATGTTATTGTTGTGGGCAGACTGGACACTTTGCTTTTCAGTGCAAAGTGAAACTTGATGATGAAGATGAGGACGGTGATGATGAGTAGAATTCAAGATGGAGAAGATCATCATTCAAATCATGGAAGTCCAGTAAGAAGATTGCCAACCCATAGAGGAAGAAGAGAGGCTCATTCAAGAGTTATGTGAGTCAAACAAAAGAAGTTGATGAGGAGGAAGATGAAGACTCATTAGATGAGCATGTCTTTATGGCATCAGCATAAGGTGGTAGCTCAACCTCTGAAGAGGAAGAGGAGGTTGATAAAGAAGAGCCAGATCTTGAAGCTGAGCTGGAAGCAGCTTCAAAGGAGATAATCAGAAGGGGCAGAACCATAAGAAGGTTGGAGGCCCATATAAAACAAGTTGAAGCAAAGTCTGAGGAAGCTAAAAGTCAAAAGGATGAAATAAAGGCTGAACATATTGACTTGAAGAGAAGATTTGAAGAACAGATCAAAATATGTGAAGACCTTACAATAGAGCTTGGCTCAAGGACTTCAACAATTGAAGAAATGGAGATAGAGTTGCTGAAACTTCAGCAACAACTCAAAAAGAGTGAGAAGAACTTGCAGAAGTTTGAAGTGGTAGGAGAAACAAGCTCTGCAAGAGAAAAGAAGAATGAGACTTTGCCACAGAAGTTGAAAGAGAAGGCTGTGACTCAGGTAAAGATAACTGAAGAAGAGAAGACAGTTATCAAACCAAAGCCAGGGCCAAAAATGATGGATATGGTTAAAGAGCAGTAGCCCATAGTTGCTACGTCTTAGAAAGAAAAGAAAGTCAGCCAGTAGAGGGCTATGGTTGAACAGAAGAAGGAGAAGAAAGTGACTGAAATGAAAGTCACACAAGCAAAGAAGCCAGCTACTTTGCTTACACAGCATGTGATGAATAGAAGAAGACAAGCTGTGATTAGACCCAAGAAAAGGTAGTTTCAAGGTCATTGCCTTTATTGTGGAGTTTGGGGTCATAAGGCGAGTAAGTGTTGGTGGAGAAGGCCAGTATATGTCTCCAACTTGAGAAGATCTGATGCTGCATATAGGGGGAGACAGTACAAAATTCAGAAGAGAACACCTGTCGTGAGTTCTTGCACATACTGTAAAAGGCGAGGACATACTGACGAGGATTGTTGGTGGAAACCCAAACCAGTAGTTTCAAAGAACAAGTTTGCTATATTGGCAGACTTGGAACAGTGTGAAAGGTGCAGGCAGGATGACCATAATGCCAAGAGATGCATGATACTTCTCCCTGAGCAAGAAAAGGCACTCAATGTCACAGTAAAAACAAGTGGTGCAGTCAAAATTGAGAAAAAGGAGAAAGCTATCTTCCAGCTAGTTCAAAAAAAGGAATATAGAGCAAAAAGGGAGGTGGCTAATATAGCTGAAATTGCACTAAAGGCTGATTGCAAGGATAAGCAGTGGATCCTTGATAGTGGATGCACTTCGCACATGACAGGAGACAAGAGTAAATTATCAAAGCTAAACAAATCAAGAGAAGGAAGAGTCAAGTTTGGCAATGATGATTCACTCAACATCAGTGGTCAGGGGTCAGTGAATATTGGAAAAGGAAAGCTGAAAGATGTTTTGTATGTTGAAGGACTTAGATATAATCTAGCATCTGTCAGCCAATTATGCAACGACGACCACAAAGTGATATTCACAAAAATAGGTTGCTAGGTAAAGAGTAAAGAAGGCAATACTGTTACAGCCGGGAAGAGAACAGCTGGAAATTTGTATGTGATTGATGAGGACAAGACGAACAGCTGTTTACTTACAAAAAAAGAAGAAAATCAATTATGGCATAGGAGGTTGGGACACTTATCATAGAAGAACATGAGGAAGTTGACCACTACTTATGCAATTAGAGACATTCCCGACCTCAGGAGAGAGAAAGAGTATGTTTGCTTGGCATGCTTTAAAGGAAAACATGCCAAAAAGTAGTACAAGACCAAAGAGTTTAGTTCTGAAGTAGTGCTTGACATTGTGCATACTGATTTGTGTGGACCGATGAGGACAAAAGGGTTGAAAGGTGAGAGGTACTTCATTTTGTTTGTTGATGATTATTCGAGAAGGACCTACCTCATACACCTCAAACACAAGTTAGAAGTTTTGAATTGCTTCAAGAGATACAGAAGATTGGCTGAAAATGAGAGTGGAAGGAAGATCAAAGTATTGAAGTTAGATCAAGGCACTAAATTTACAAATGAAGCTTTTGAAGATTACCTTGAGAAGCATAGTATTCATCATTAGATGGCAATAGTAAGAACACCTCAACAGAACGGGGTGGTAGAAAGGAAGAATAGAGCTGTGGTTGAAATGGCAAGAACTCTGCTGCTGGAATCCAAGCTTCACACAAGATTTTGGACAGAAGCAACATTTACAATCGTACATCTACTAAACAGAGTATTACTAAGGCCCAATACTAATAAGACTCCATATGAGCTATGGAGTGGAAAGAAGACAACAGCCAAGTATTTCAGAGTCTTTGGCAGCCCATGTTTTGTGAAGAACAAGGAGCAAAACTTGGGAAAATTCAACGCTAGGTCTAATGAAGGCATCTTTGTGGGATACTCAGAAAAGACAAAAGGTTACGGAGTTTTCTTGCATAAGCTGGGAAAAGTGATCACTTCCAGTGATGTGAGAATAGATGAGAACTGGAAAACAATACAGAATGGAGAAGTAGAGGACAATGAAGAAGATGACTTCAATATAGATGAAGAATTAGACCAACCTGAAGAAAAGGTGCAGTAGCCACACCAAACTAGAGGAGACGTGAAGCAACAAGCATAACCAGCAGCAATAGCAGTAAGTGTAAGCATAACCAGTAAGTGCATGCATGACCAACAGCAATCATAACTAGCAACTTGCAGAACTGATAGTTAGTGAATCACAACCAACAACTTGCAAAACTGACAGTAGGTGAATTACAACCAGTAGCTTGCAGCACAACCAATAGTGTGTAGCACATCTCGCAGCTTGCAGCACAACCAGCAGATTATGGGTAAACCATGTAAAAATTTGTGTGTTCTTTAGTGCGCATGCTTGATTGATATCCCATATAGGTGCTCACATAAAGAAACAAGTTAAATAATTGGATTATCAACTCTAACAAATCATAGAGGTTAATTCAGATAAATTTGTAAAAAGCAAAACCTAAAAAGGTTCTCATTAGAAACTTGAGAGAAAACAATGTCTCTTGTAGTTGTAAAGTTGTATTCTAATGTTTGTCTCCCCCCTAGGTTATAGTCATATTTATAAATGACCTATTAGTGAAATACAACACAAGCCCATATAAAGTATTAAACTCTATATGCATTGTGGGGTTCAAAATAAGTAAAAGCTCAGCCTAATTGGTAGTTAAAACCCCAAAGAATCAATTGTCCCAATGCCTATTCGTGTCTAGCCATTAGACTTATTGTGTTATCAAGGCTGCTGCGATTGTGGCACTTAATGCTTGCACACCTTGGTCCAAAACTCACTCCATAGCCTTGTAAATCCAAGATCCTAGCCTTTGTCTTGCTCATTCCTCACATAAAACATGTTAAAAGGCCTTTGGGATGCTTTCATCCTCAACCAATCATTTCGAGCAACTTCTTGCTCTTGGACTTGATAAATTAAACTATTAAGCACTTCTTGAGCCTTCTGTGATCTCACCCTTGTCATTAGACCTTCAAGATTATGTAAAGCATCAATTCCATGGTTGTTTAGCACTGGTTCAAGTGGACCTCCATCATAAAGGCTGCTCCACTATCTTTTCCCTAAAGTAAGCAATTAGATGATTCTTTTGCATCAAAATATCTCCAATTTCAATACTAAAAGCATTACACTTAATTTCCAAAGTTTTAAGAAAGTCAAGTGAAGCAACTAAAGGTGCAGAACTTAATTGTTCCTTGATTAAATCAAAAGTCTTATCTTGAACACTACCCCACTTAAAACCCATATTCTTTTTAACAACCTCAATTAATGGTATAACAATGGTGTTGATGTCCCTAACAAAGTATCTATAGGAACTAGCTAGACCTTGAAAACTTACACATCACTAACTTAGGCAAAAGCAATCATGGATTGCCACTAACCTTTTCTTTTTCAACCTTAATACCCCTAACACTCATAACATAGCCAAGAAAGAGGATTATATTAGTACAAAAGGAATATTTCTTAAGGTTAGCTTGTAATTTCTTATACTTTAAAACACTTAGAACAAAATTTTAATGATCAAGATGCTCATTTATGTTTTTGCTATAAACTAAAATATCATCAAAATAAACAAGAACAAATTTACCAATTAATGCACACTAAACGTGATTCATCAATCTTATAAAAGTGCTTGTTGCATTAATGAGACCAAATGGCATAAAAAGCCATTTATACAAATCATATTTAGTTTTGAAAGTTGTTTTTCACTCATCTCCCTCTCTCATCCTAATTTGTATCCATGACTTTTTTATGAGAACCATAGAGATGATGGGTCAAAAGCTTCAATGGATGCAAGAGGTCCATTGCACATTCCAAAAGGCCCAATAACACGAGCTAAAGTTTCAATGGATGCAAGTGGTCTATCGCACATTTCAGAAGGCCCAATAACACGATCTAGAGCTTCAATGGATCTAAGAGGTTCATTGCACATTCCCAAAGGCCAATAACACGAGCTAAAGCCAAAAAGATTGAAGAAGCACTAAATGGACTGATTGAGGGCATTCAGGCCAACCAAGCTTCAAATGGTGCGAATTTAAGTTTGACAAAGAGTCTAGACCTAATTAATATAATTGGAATACTTAATGGTTTATTGTCTATGTTGGAATAGCATTCACTCCTAAATAATTAGGTTTATGTTGGAATTTGTCCATAGTTAGGAATTCCTCCAAAATAAGAATTTGTTCTAAGTAGGAATTTGTGCCTCTTTAGGATTGCTATCTTAGCCTATAAATAAGCACCCCTTGTAAGCTTTAGAAAATGAGACAACTTTGAGTGAAATAAAAAGTAAGGGTTTTTCTCCCTCAGTTCTTTTGAGGACTAAAGAACTTATCAAGAGGTACTTCTTCTTGTGGCATTCCAATCGACTTATCACTCCTAATTCCTTTCTTTTCTGAAGTGTAGCATCCATATCCTTCTTAAATACCCTAGGTTTGTGTTCCTTCAAATGGTGGGTCTAGGGTTTGTGTTATTAAACTCTGGTTTAGCTTTCCTGGTTGTTCTTTGATTCCTTGTGTGCGTTGGGTCCCTAAACCACGTCTTTTTGGGGTTTTCCACATCACTTTTCAATATAGTCTTAGAAAAGACACATGAACCATAAAGTTCATCAAACATGTCATCCAATTTAAGTATGGGATGGTAATACTTTATAGTGATTATGTTGACTACTTGATAATCAACACAAATCCTCCAAGTTCCATCTTACTTAGGTTTAACCAATAATGGAACTACATGTGAACTCACGCTCTCCCTCACATTACTTCTATAGGCTAATTCATTTGGAATTGCTGCACTAGAGATGAATTCAATCCAATGTTCTATTCCTTAGGTGTGGCAAATTGGTTAATTCTCTGGAAAAAAAAATCATCAAATTCCCACAAAAGAGAAACAACTACATTAGGCAAAAAGGGGTTAAACTCATTAATAATAAAATAAGTCCCTTTGTACAAGAGTACAATCATAGGTTGTTTGAAATAAAAAGAAAGCTCTTTTAATATTACTTTCTTTTGCATATAAACTCAATTTTTCTCTCTTACCTCTTTCTTCTATTTAGTCAATCCATGTCATTGCTCTCCTTTTTTCCCCCCTTTTTTCTCCACTTAACCTCAATTTCTTTTGTTTTTTTTTTTTGGCCTCACTCTCTTTTTTAATCCTCCATTCATCTTTATAAACTTATAAGGTATGAAAGGTATAAGAGTAATAGGTTTGCCATTTATTACCAAAGAGTATCTATTCTTAAACCTATCATACATTACATGATAAAGAACCCGCTAGGCAACCTGTCCTGGGAACCCTTAAATCAATTTGTTATGCACACCCCAAAAAGCTAGCAAACAAGTTGGGTTGATTAGATTAGAACCTTAATGAAACCAAGTCCTTAAAAAGCCCCAATCTTAAGATGCTATAAAGGTTGATCACTCCCTTAATAAGTCAAAATAATGTATTCTTTCAAGAACACAAGAAAGCAAAACAAAGCTTGCTGAAAATATCTCAATCTTCATTGATCTTTTTTGCATAGTGGTAGCCATTATATAGGCATGTAAATATTAGAATCCTATAAGGAAAAGGTGTTTCTTAACATACCTATATAGGAAAACCTTAATTATAGGTGATCCCTCTAATTAAGAAATAAAATTTGTTGTTCCCATAGCCTTGTATGGGTTGTAATTGTTGTCAACTAGATTTAAATGTGCAAGTAATTTGAAGCTACATAAAGGGGCAAGAAAGTAAAGCCACATGAAGGGGTAAGAAAGTAAATCACAATATATTAAGCCCTACAAGGGTTTCAATGGAAGAGAGTATATAAACCAAGACCTTGGAAGACATAAGTGTGGGGGACAGCAAAACACTAGAACTCTCGGGAAAACAAGTGCAAACGGCAAAAACACAACTTTGCAAAAGAGAAAACCCTACATGGCAACACACACCACTGGTTGAAAGAGAGAAGACCCCAAACAGCAAAACCCAACCTTGGAAGAGAGAAAACAAGTGAATGACCAAATAGGTGTGGATGGCAAAGAGGTGAACAACCAAATAGGTGTGGACAACAAAAAGGGTACACGGCCAAACAACCTACACGGAAGAAGGGTGTAAACGGCTGAACGGTGAGAGAGAAAACCCGTGAGAGACGTACAACCACTGAGAGAGAAATGGACGACACAACGTCAACATGGCAAAGAGACCTTGGCCGGTTGAAGGAAAACCATATGACCAACAGCAAGAGAGAGGACACCACTGGCTGGAAGGAAACCGTATGACTCACGATAAGAGAAGAGACTGCGCACCATTGGTGAGAGAAGACAGTGCACCATCCGTAAGGGAAGAGAAGAGAAACCATGGAAGAGAAGACCTCTAGGAGAGCAAAGGTGAAAACAGACCTGTTGGAGAGAAATGAGAGAGCTAAACGAATACAAACCAGAAAAAGAGGCACCCACCATCATAAGAGAGAGAAAGCCACCACCAGAAGAGCAGACCCGACTAGACATACATCACTGGGAGAGAAAGAGACACCATCGAAAGAGTAGACCAAACCAGACATACACCATTGGAAGAGAGAAGAAACCAAAACATGATATCACCGGAAGAGAGAAGAAAACCAGAAACGTGAGGTGAGGGCAAAAACCAGAAACAGGAGACCAGCGGAACCGTGAAACAGACGAGGAGAGCAAACCTGGTATCTGTGATACATAAGAACAGCGAAGTGGATGCAAACCAAAAATGTGCGTGAGGCGTGAAACTAGTAAAGTGGATGCAAACCAGAAACGTGCATGTGGCATGAGACCAGCGAAGTGGATGCAAACCAGAAACGTGTATGAGATGTGAGGAACCAAACCAGAAGCTGGAGACAAGCCAAGAGACGTGAACCAAAAAAACTAGAATCTAAAGATAGGTCGAGATATATGAACCAGAAAAACCAGAAGCTGAAGGCAGGCCAAGAGATGTGAAACGGCAAACCAGGAAAGTGGTGCAAGCTGAGAGACGTGAAATGACAGACCAGAAGCGTGAGGTGTGAGGCAGTTCGTGAGACATAAAACGGTAGACCAGTAGCATGAGGCAGGCCGTGACACGTTAAACGGCAGACTTGAAGCGTGAGTGCAGGCCGTGAGGCGATGAGACGGTGAAAGTAGGAGTTGTATAAAACAACCTAGAGAAGGAATTCGGTGAAGCATTGGAAAGAACTCAACGTATTTCTAGATTTCTTCAAGAGAGGTTAGAGAGTGTTGTGGTGGACTTCTAAGCGGTAGTGAAGCAGCCTATTCAATTCAATAGAGGCAAGACAAGCTAGAAGAAGGGTAGACACAGTAAGTGACACTCTTTGTATTGTACTTGCTTTGTATTTGCAATAGTGAAAGGAACAGAGGATTAAGACATCCATTGTAACTTCATTGTGAACATTGGGAGTACCATACAAGTATAGTGGATTGCCTCAGTAGAGGAAGAGTCCCTACCACCGTGGACATTCGTCACATTGACGGAACCACGTAAATCTCTTGTGTCCTTACTTTGATTTACATTCTGTGTTTTTAATTGACTTGTGAACGCAACTAAAGTATCATCGAACCCATAACCTAAAGAAGACCTAATTAAGAACATCTAATTTATCTAATAGGCAAGGTGTCTTAAAGGTGACTTTGGGGACTATTGTGATTAGTAGGTAACAATAGATCTACCTTAGTCGAATATGAGAAAGAGTTCACTTTTAAGAAGAGATTGAAGTTGTTCACATACCTGCATATTGATGAGAGCGAAAGTATTAAAGAAGTAGAATACTTTGGCTTAAGTTATTAGTGTTTTTAAGGGGTGTGATACTGATTCACCCCCCTAGGGTGAAGTTGGACATTTCAAAATTTTACCTTGATTAGGAATCGAAATTCTGCCTTAATTAGGAATTCATAAAAACAACTACCACTAATGATATAAAGTCAAAGTAAAACCCTAATTAATGTATCAAGCCTCAATTGTATCTTCAATCTCAAATAAACCAAAGATGTTAAGCCTTTTTTTACATGTAATTAGAACTTAACTTCAAATCCAACAACCCAAAACAAAATCAGGCCTATTAATACAACTTAGCATGCAATTGAGCCTTTCCATAGCTTGGTCTTGTAACTTGGACTTATATCATGGGCTCTAAGTTTTGTTCTTCAAGTTCTAAGCCTTGTCCATCATCTTGCATATAAAGATAATTGATTATCTTTGGTGTAGCATTGAAAACTTTTAGAATAGCCTACATAAAGCTTTCTTCATACTTCTTTAATTCACATTCATCCTTTTGGAACTTAGCTTGCAAATTCAGCACTTCTTGCACTTGTGCAATCACCTTAGTGCCAAGATCTTCATATATCTTGCCTTGCTCTACCTTAAGTGCATTCAACTCCTTAATTCTCTTCAAGTACTCTTTCCTTTTTGCTTCAAACTCCTTTTCTTTCACTTAGTGATTAGATTTATCAACAGTATAATTTTTATTCAGCTTCTTGAGATTCTTTACCTGCTTTTTCAACATGTTGTTTTTGTGCAATTAAGCTCTTAATTCATTCTCAAGTTGGTGAACCAACTTATCATCTTCCTCTTCTATTGATTCCTCATCACTTGAAGATTCTAAAACATCATTTACTTTAGCAACCATCACATTCCCTGCAGCATCATCATTGAAATCATCATCAACTTCTTCTTCAGAATCTTCTTGATCTATCTTGCTCAAGTAATTTCTTCTTTTGGATTTGAAGGATTGCTTTTTCCCTTTGGCACTTGAATTTCCAGCTTGAGAATAGCTAGATTTCTTTGTTCTCCTCCATGGGACCAACTCATCATCATCATAACTATTTGCTTCTCTTCTCTTTAGCTAAAGCAAATCAATGGTAATTTTCCCTTATACTTCCTTTTTCCTTTCCTTATATTGTTGGTAATGTATGCCATGAGTTTATCAAGTTTAGTATCACCATCTTCAACTTTAGAGCTGCTGTCAAATTCTTCTTGTTCTTTAATCTTTAATTTCTTCATTGTCTTGAAGACCAAGTCCTTTTTTGCCTTAGGCTTTTTTTCTTTCTTCATTAGGGCTATTCTCATTTCATAAGCCACCAATATGTTCTGTAAGTCATCCAAGGGTAGCCTATCCAAATCTCTATCTTCTATAGAGGAAACTTTGACATTAAAAGCTTTTAGTAAGGTTCTAAGTATCTTCTTTACCACAGTAGCATCATTAATCTTCTCTCCCTAGCTTTTAATGGAGCATATAATTTAATTTACTCTTGTAAAGAAGGCATCCACCGATTCATCATTTAGTATCTTTATATCTTCAAATCTACTCTTCCAAATTTGTAACTTGGCTTCCTTCATAACCTTGTCTCCTTCATAAATATTCTTCTATTTGTCCCAAATTTGTTTGGCTTTGCACCCCATCACTTTGGTGAACTTTTTATCTAATAAGGAGGCATATAAGGCACTTCTAGCCTTTCCATCATACTTTAAATTTTTGTTATCAGTAGGCGTTATAACAACACCTTTAGCAATAGGAGTGAAGCCACTGACAGCAAATTCAAACACATCCAGACCAAATGACAACAGATATGGGAGCATTCTATTCTTCCATCATTAATTTTGTCCATTAAACATGGAAATGCCCTTGCTATTAACACTATTCATGATCTCTATGATATTAACCGACAATAGATGTAAAGATTCACAGTAGCAACAAAACTTTCAAATCTAAGCAGAATGGATCAATAGAGGAACCACGCTTTGATACTAATTGATAAAGACCTTCTTGGGTCACACACTAAGAGGGGTGTAAATCAGTGTGAGATGTTTACTTTTTACAAATCTATCTAGATTAAACCTCTATGACTTGTTAAAGTCTATGATTTATTTTTATCTCGCTTCTTTATGTGAGAATAACTGTATGGATATCAAGCAAGCACAAGCACTTGAGAATACATAGAATTTTTACATGGTTCACCCACAATACGTGAGCTATATCCACCGTGTGATAGGATCACTCCTAGATCACACGATCCACTCTTGTTATCAAAGAATACAACTAATGCTGTGGAAAGATCTCTCCTTAACCACTGTGGAAGGATCACTCCTTAACCACTTACAATGATCTTCTGATCACTCCAAGGGTTTCTAAAGAGGACCTTCTTAGGTCTTACACTAAGAGGGGGAGGGGGTAAATCAATATGAGATGCTCGCTTTTTTATAAATCTTTCCAGATTAACCTGTGACTTATTAGAGTCAATGATCCAATTTTTATCTTTCTTTACGTGACAATAGCCATATGGATATCAATCAAATGCAAGCACCCAAGAACACAGGACAATTTTTATGTTGTTCACTCACAATATGTGAGCTATGTCCACAATGTGATAGGATCACTCCTAAATCACACAATCCACTTTTGTTATCAAGGGATATAGTTATGTTGTGGAAGGATCACTACCTAACCACTTGTGGAAGGATCACTCCTTAACCACTTACGATGATCTCTCGATCACTAGATAAGATGATCTCCCGTCACTCCAAAGGTATCCTACCCTTTTTCAGCAAGTTTATCAAGAGTCTAGTAACTAACACATTCTTGAGAAGGATCACTCAATATGCATAGGTTGCTAATGCAGAAAGTAGATCTTTTCCTTCCTCACTGTCAGACTTTGCTCAAGCTTTGCTGGTCTTTTCTTTGTAGGTTATCTCTACTGCAAGTTATCTTTGCTACAAGTTCTCTTCCCTTATTGGTTCTCTCTGCTACTGTTTATCTCTACTGTAGGTTCTCTCACCCTACTATCGGTGTTGCCTTACTTGTTGCCTCCCTAGGATCTTTCCTTTGCTGCCAGTGCTGCCTCCCCTACTGCCTTGGCAGGTTCTCTCCTTTTGCTATCGATGCTGCCTCCTTTAGCCTTGGCCGGTTCTCTTCCCCTATTGCCTCACCTACTACCTTGGTAGGTTCTCTCCTCTTGTTGCTGATGCTACCTCATTTGCTGCCTTAGCAAGTTTCTTCCTCTGCTACTAGTGCTACCTCACCTACTACCTTGGCAAGTTTTTTCTCTGATACTGGAAGTTGCTAGACTTACTACTAGGGCAAGTTTTCTCCTCTTACTATTGGTTGTGTTTCCTGCCTTACTGCGGGGACACGTTGCAGGTTATGCTTGCTACTAGTTGTGCCTATAAGCTGTAATTGTTGGTTGTGTTTACTGGTATTGCTACGTACATGTGCTGCTATCCCAACCTGCATGTTCTATTATCACTGCCTGCACGTGTTGCTATCACTACCTGCACGTGCTACTTTTGCTGCCTACACATTCTGCTATTGCTGCTTGCATGTGTTGCTATCGTTAACTGTACGTGCTGCTCTTACTGCCTGCACATGTTGCTATTGTTGCCTACACATTCTGTTATCGCTACCTGCATGTGCTACTATCACTATGTGCATTATCTGTTATTATTGCCTGCATGTGTTGTTATCACTGCCTGCACATTTTACTATCGCTACCTGCATGTTCTGCCTACACTTCCCATGAAGTTCCCGACTTCTCCCTAGGATCTACTAGTTTGTGATACTAAGAGGGGGGGTGAATCAGTATCACCACAATTCGCAATTCGCAGGTAAGTGAACAACTTCAACCTCTTCTTAAAAGCGAACTCTTTCTTAGACTCGACTAAGGTAGATCTATTGCTACCTACGAATCACAATAGTCCCCAAAGTCACCTTTCAAACACCTTGCCTAATAGACAATATGGATGTTCTTGATTAGGTCTTCGTTAGGTTATGGGTTGGCTGATACTTTAGTTGCGTTCACAACTCAATTCAAAACATAGAAAGTAAAGCAAATTAAGGACACATGAGATTTACGTGGTTCCGTCAACGTGACGTACATCCACGGTGGTAGGGACTCTCCCTCTACCAAGACTATCCACTATACTTGAGAATATAGGTTACAATAGATGTCTTTAATTCTCTGCTGCTTTCACTATTGCAATTACTAAGCAAGTACAATACAAAGAGTGTCACTTACTGTGTCTACCCTTCTTCTAGCTTGTCTTGCCTCTATTGAATTAAAACGCTGCTCCATTACTGCTTATAAGTTCACTGCAATGCTCTCTAACCTCTCTTGAAAAAATCTGGAAATACGTTGAGTTCTTTTCGATGCTTCACCGAATTCCTTCTGTAGGTTGTCTCACACAGCTTCTGCTTTCACCGTCTTACAGTCTTACTCGTCTCTTGTTTCACGGCTCGCCTCATGTTTCTGGTTTGTCGTTACACATCTCATGCCGAACAACTCACCTGTCCGTTTCTCTCTCACTGCCCAGCTAGATTTCTCTCTCTTACTGCTGAATTTCTCTCTCTTACCGCCAGATTTCTCTTTTCCGTTCACCCACTTGGCCGTCATAGATTTCCTCCCTTTTCTGCCAGTGGTCTGCTTTTCTTCATCCTGCCGTCCAGCCTCGTCTATCTGTCACTCTTCTTCTTGTCGAGTCCTCTGTTCTGGCCGTATACCTCTTTTCTCTCTCTTCCAATGGTGGTGTCTCTCTCTTCATCCGTTGTTCATTTGTCTCATGCCATCGCAGATTTGTTGTCTACTCTTCTAGTGGCATCTCTTTCTTCATTCGTCGGCTGTGTTTTCTCTCTCTTTGTCCAGCCGGATCTCTCTCACCGTCTAGCCAGATCTATCTCACCGTCCACTCTCCTCTTTGGCTGTGTCAGATTTTCACCTGCTCTTCATTTTGTCGTCCCTTTTGCTGCCGTTTTGTCCTTTTTTTTCGATCATCTATTTCTCTCTCTACCTCTTTGCCATGCTGTCTCCTCGCCGACCACTGGTGTGCCGTTCCTCACGGGTTTCTCTCTCTTGCCGTCACACGGTTTGCTCCGATTTGCTCAATTTGGCCGTTCTTCGTTCTGTTCAATTTTTGACGACACTGTTCAATTTCCAATGACATTGTTCAATTTTCCAACGATACTGTTCAATTTCCGAAGACGGCTACGTTTTTGCTTTAGGTTTTTGTCCGTTTTGCTCAATTGTCGACTCCCTTTGGACGGTTTTCTCTCTTCTCCCTTACCAGTGGTGTTCTTCTATGTAGGGTTTGGTGTTCTCTTTGGTTGGTCGATTGTCAAGGTTTACTGAATGCTTAATATTGCCGACACCCTCTAGCTTTGTCTTCCAAGACCATTATATACTCTTCTCCATGAAACCTTAATAGGGCTTACGTGGTGGTTTTACGTTCTTTCCCTTCCACGTGGCTTTTACTTTCTTGCCCTTCCATATGGCTTTACTTTCTTGCGCACTTAAATCTAGCTGACAATAATTACAACCCATACAAGGCTGTGGGAACAACAATCTCCTCCTTTGTAATTGTTGGCAACACTCATAACAAAAGCCACTATGCAGTAGTTTCAACTCCCCCTAAATATGCACTCCTCCTTTCTTAACAGCTCCCCCTACATTGTTGCTTCTCTCCCCCTTTGCCAACCAATTACAAATCTAAAAAACTCGCAAAGTAGAGATTGAGGATTCACCTGAACTTCAGGTTTAAGGAGGCATTTGCACAGATAGACTCAATCTGTGCTTTTCAAACAGTTCTGTGGACAGAGGTTTAGTTAGATATTATGTAGCCTCTTCAACAGATATAGGTTCAACTTGTGAGAGTAAAGCAATAGCTCCGACAATTCTTCTTCTTGTTGTAACTCCTGCTAATGGGTCACCTATAATCTGATTTTCTTGATGAGTACTGGTCCATGTTTTCTTTGGCTTTCTTTCTTGCACCGTCTTAGTTGCAAGAAGATCTCTTTCTTCATCTTCAGACTCACTCTTCTATGAGTCTAAACTTACTTCTTGTTCCTTTTCTTCAGGTTGGTCTGATTCTTCATTTATATTGAAGTCATCTTCTTCATTGTCCTTAACTTCTCCATTCTGCACTGTTTTCTAGTTCTCATCTATTCTCACATCACTGGAAGTGATCACTTTTCCCAGCTTATGCAGGAAAACTCTGTAACCTTTTATCTTTTCTGAGTATCCCATAAAGATGCCTTCATCAGACCTAGTGTTGAATTTTCCCAAGTTTTGCTCCTTGTTCTTCACAAAACATGGACTGCCAAAGATTCTGAGATACTTGGCTGTTGTCTTCTTCCCACTCCATAGCTTATATGGAGTCTTATTAGTATTAGGCCTTAGTAGTACTCTGTTCAGTAGGTGCACTACCGTAAACGTTGCTTTTGTCCAAAATCTTGTATCAAGCTTGGCCTCCAGCAGTAAAGTTCTCGCCATTTCAACCGCAGCTCTATTCTTCCTCTCTACCACCCCGTTCTGTTGAGGTGTTCTTGCTGCTGCCAATTGGTGATGAATTCCATGCTTCTCAAGATAATCTTCAAAAGCTTTGTTTGTAAATTCAGTACCTTGATCTGACCTCAATACTTTGATCTTCCTCCCACTCTCATTTTCAGCCAATCTTCTGTATCTCTTGAAGCAATTCAGAACTTCTGACTTGTGTTTGAGGTGCATGAGGCAGGTCCTTCTCAAATAATCATCAACGAACAAAATGAATCACCTCTCACCTTTCAACCCTTTTGTCCTCATCGGTCCATACAAATCAGTATGCACAATGTCAAGCACTACTTCAAAATTGAACTCTTTGGTCTTATACTGTTTTCTGGCATGTTTTCCTTAGAGCATGCTGAGCACACATACTTTCTCTCTCTCCTGAAATCGGGAATGTCTCTGATTGCATCAGCAGTTGTCAGCTTCCTCATGTTCTTCTGTGTTAAGTGTCCCAGCCTCCTATGCCAGAGTCGATTTTCTTCTTCTTTCGTAAGTAAACAGCTATTTGTCTTGTCCTCATCGATCATGTGCAAATTTCCAATTGTTCTCTTCCCGGCTGCAACAGTATTGTCATCTTTACTCTTTACTTGGCAACCTGTTTTTGTGAATATCACTTTGTGGTCGTAATTGCATAGTTGACTGACAGATGCTAGATTATATCTGAGTCCTTTAACGTGAAAACCATCTTTTAGCTTTCCTTTTCCAATATTTATTGACCCCTGACCACTGATGTTGAGTGAATCGTCATTACCAAACTTGACTCTGCCTTCTTTTGATTTGTTCAGCTTTGACAATTTACTCTTATCTCTTGTCATGTGTGAAGTGCATCCACTATCAAGGATCCATTGCTTATCCTTGCAATCAGCCTTTAGTGCAATTTCAACTATATTAGCTACCTCCCTTTTTGCTCTGTATTCCTTCTTCTAAATTGGCTGGAAGATAGCTTTCTCCTTTTTCACAGCTTTGACTGCACCGCTTGTCTTTACTGTGCCATCGAGTGCCTTCTCTTGCTCAAGGAGAAGTGTCATGCATCTTTTGGCATTATGGCCATCCTGCCCGCACCTTTCACACTGCTCCAAGTCTGCCAATATAGCAAACTTGTTCTTTTAAATCACTGGTTTGGGCCTCCACCGACAATCCTTGTCAGTGTGTCCTTGCCTTTTACAGTATGTGCAAGAACTCACGACAGGTGTTCTCTTTTGAATTTTGTATTGTCTCCCCCTATATGCAGCATCGTATCTTTTTAAGTTGGAGACATATACTGGCCTTCTTCACCAGCAGTTACTTGCCTTATGACCCTAAACTCCACAATAAAGACAGTGACCTTGAAACTGCCTCTTCGTGAGTCTGATCACAGCTTGTCTTCTTCTGTTCATCATTTGTTGTGTAGGCAAAGTAGCTGGCTTCTTTGCTTGTGTGACTTTCATTTTAGTCACCTTCTTTTCCTTCTTCTATTCAGCCGTAGCCCTCTACTGGCTGACTTTCTTTTCTCCATTTTTGTTTGCCACCCTAAGTTGCTTCTTCAGATCTTCTTTATTCTCAGCTATCTTCTCCTGAGTCAGAACCTTCTCTTTCAACTTCTGCGACACATTCTTATTATCTTTAGGCACTACAACTTCAGATTGCTGCACTTTCTCTTCATTCTTCTTTTCTCTTGTAGAACTTGTTTCTCCTATCATTTCAAGCTTCTACAAGCTATCTTCACTCCTTTTAAGTTGTTACAGAAATCTCAGCAACTCTTTCTCCATTCCTTCAATTTTTAAAGCCCTTGAGCCAAGCTCTATTGTAAGGTCTTCACATATTTTGATCTGTTCTTCAAATCTTCTCTTCAAGTCAATATGTTCAGCCCTTATTTCATCTTTTTGACTTTCAGCTTCCTTAAACTTTGCTTCAACTTGTTTTATATGGGCCTCCAACCTTTTTATTGTTCTGCCCCTTCTGATTATCTCCTTTGAAGCTGCTTCCAACTCAGCTTCAAGATCTGGCTCTTCATCATCAACCTCCTCTTCCTCTTCAAAGGTTGAGCTACCACCTTGTGCTAATGCCATAAAAACATGCTCATCTGATGAGTCTTCATTTTCCTCCTCATTAGCTTCTTTTGTCTGACTCACATAACTCTTGAATGAGCCTCTCTTCTTCCTCTGTGGGTTGGCAATCTTCTTACTAGAGCCACAAAACCCTCCTGTATGCATTTAACCACGTTCATGCCCATGGTTGCAAATACCACTTGCATTCTTGCTCTCCACAAATGGTAGTTGCTTCCGTTGAAGATTGGAACCTTCTTACTGTAAGTGGTGCTAGTGTTGGTACCAGCTTCCATTTCTTAGTATGCTGAACAAGTCAAACTTCTAGATCCCTTCAAACTAGTACACCAAGCTGTTAAGCTTCAAACTGGTGAAACCTGTGCTCTGATACCAATTAAAGTTCCCGACTTCTCCCTAGGATCTACTAGTTTGTGATACTAAGAGGGGGGGTTGAATCAGTATTACTCCAATTCGCAATTCGCAGGTAAGTGAACAACTTCAACCACTTCTTAAAAGCGAACTCTTTCTCAGACTTGACTAAGGTAGATCTATTGCTACCTATTAATCACAATAGTCCCCAAAGTCATCTTTCAGACACCTTGCTTAATAGACAATACGGATGTTCTTGTTTAGGTCTTCGTTAGGTTATGGGTTGGCTAATACTTTAACTACGTTCATAACTCAATTCAAAACACAGAACGTAAAGCAAATTAAGGACACATGAGATTTACGTGGTTTCGTCAACGTGACGTACATCCACGGTGGTAGGGACTCTCCTTCTACCGAAACTATCCACTATACTTGAGAATACAGGTTACAATGGATGTCTTTAATTCTCTACTCCTTTCACTATTGCAATTACTAAGCAAGTACAATACAAAGAGTGTCACTTATTGTGTCTACCCTTCTTCTTGCTTGTCTTGCCTCTGTTGAATTGAAAGGTTGCTCCATTGCTGCTTAGAAGTTCACCGCAACGCTCTCTAACTTCTTTTGAAGAAATCTGGAAATACGTTGAGTTCTTTTCGATGCTTCGACGAATTCCTTCTGTAGGTTGTCTCACACAGCTCCTGCTTTCACCGTCTTACGATCTTACTCGTCTCCTGTTTCACAGTCTCATTGTTTCACGGTTCGCCTCATGTTTCTGGTTTGTCGTTTCAAGTCTCATGCCCCACGACTCACCTGTCTGTTTCTCTCTTACCATCCAGCCAGATTTCTCTCTCTTACCGTCGAATTTCTCTTTTTTGTTCCCCCACTTGGCCGTCACGGATTTCCTCCCTTTTCTGCCAGTGGTCTGCTTTTCTTCGTCCTGCCATCCAGCCCCGTCTAGCCGTTACTCTTCTTCCCGTATACCTCTTTTCTCTGTTCTGGCCATATACCTCTTTTCTCTCTCTTCCAATGGTCGTCTTCGGTAGTGTCTTTCTCTTCGTCTGTTTCACGGTTCTCTTCTTGTCATGTCGTTCGTTTGTCTCATGCCATCGCAGATCTGCTGTTTGTTCTTCCGGTGGCGTCTCTCTCTTTGTTCGTTGGCTGTGTTGTCTCTCTCTTCATCCATCAGCTTCGTTTTCACTCTCTTTATCCAGCCAGATCTATCTTACCGTCTACTCTCCTCTGTGGCCGTGTCAGATTTTCACCCGCTCTTCGTTCTGCCATCCCCTTTACCACCGTTTTGTCCTTTTTTTTCGATCGTCTGTTTCTCTCTCTACCTCTTTGCCGTGTTGTCTCCTCGCTGACCGCTGGTGTGCCGTTCCTCATGGGTTTCTCTCTCTTGCCGTCATACGGTTTGCTCTGATTTGCTCAATTTTATCATTCTTCGTTCTATTCAATTTCTGATGACATTGTTCAATTTCTGATGACACTGTTCAATTTTTCGACGATACTATTCAATTTTTGATGACGGCTACGTTTTTGCTTTAGGTTTTTGTCCGTTTTGCTCAATTGCCAACTCCCTTTGGACGGTTTTCTCTCTTCTCCCTTACCGGTGGTGTTCTTTCGTGTAGGGTTTGGTGTTCTCTTTGGTTGGTCAGTTGTCAAGGTTTGCTGAATGCTCAATATTGCCGACACCCTCTAGCTTTGTCTTCCAAGACCATTATATACTCTTCTCCATGAAACCCTAATAAGGGTTAGGCGACAGTTTTACGTTCTTTTCCTTCCATGTGGCTTTTACTTTCTTGCCCTTCCATATGGCTTGACTTTCTTGCACACTTAAATCTAGTTGACAACAATTACAACCCATCTAAGGCTGTGGGAACAACAGCCCGCATGTGCCATAATTGGCTGCCTGTGCTGCAATTACTGGTATAGCCTACTGGATGTGTTACAATTGCTGGGATTGCCTTATGGACATGCTGAACATGCTGCAATTGCTAGGATTGCCTGTTAGACTTGCTGTAATTGCTGGGATTATCTTCTAGATGTGCTGCAATTGCTGGAATTATAGGCTACAGTTAGTGTTGCGGGCTGCTACTAGTATAGTTCCCTGCCCTTGCTGCAATAGGTTCATTCTCCTTTTTGTTTGGTTGGCTACTACCTTCTTCTTTCTTTGGTGTGGTTGCTGCATAACCTCTCTTCTGGTTTGTTGTGGCTACTACACACCTTTTCCTTTGTTGGTTTGGTGTGACTACCAGCTTAAGCACTTTTCTTGGTTGCTGGCTGCTACACTCTCCTTGGTGGCCTATTACTGTCTTCTTCTCTTATTAATTTGGCCAGCTACTACCTTCTTCTTTCTTTGGTGTGGTTGTTGAACACCTTCTTCTTTAGTTTGGTGTGGTTGCTGCATGCCCTCTCCTTTAGTTTGGTGTGGCTGCTGCACACCCTTGGAGTGATCGGGAGATCAATCCATTGAGTGATCGAGAGATCAACTCTTTAATTGAGAGATCATTGTAAGTGGTCAAGGAGTGATCCTCCCACAAGTGGTTAAGGAGTAATCCTTCCACAACATTAACTATATCCCTTGATAACAAAAGTGGATTGTGTGATTTAGGAGTGATCCTATCACACCGTGGATGTAACTCACACATTATGGGTGAATTACGTCAAAATTGCCTTGTGTTCTTGGGTAATTCCATTTGATTAATATTTGTACGGTCATTCTCACATAAAGAAGAAAGATAAAAATTGGATCATTGATTCTAACAAGTCATACAGATTATCCGAATAGATTTGTAAAAAGTGAGCATCTCACACTAATTCACTCCTCCCCCTCTCAAAGTGAAAGCTAAAAAGGTCATTATCAAGTGGTATCATAACCGGTTTCCTTTGTTGATCCATTTTGTCTGCTTTGATTTGAAATTGTTGTTGCTGCTATGAATTTTTGCTTGTTGATATCATGGACAGCATGAACAGTATTAATAGCAAAGGCATTTCCATATTTTATGGATAGAATTATTAGTTATGGAAGAATAGAATGCTCTCATATCTTATGTCACTTGGTTTGGATGTATTTGAATTTGCTGTTAGTGGCTTCATCCCTATTGCTGAAGGTCTATGATGCCTATTGATAAGAAGAATTTAGGGTGTGATGGAAAGGCATGAAATGGCTTGTATGCCTCCTTAACAGACAAAGAATTCATCAAAGTAATGGGGTGCAACACAGCCAAATAAATTTGGGAAAAATTAAAGAATATTTACAAAGGAGACAAGGTTGTGAAGGAAGCCAAGCTATAAATCTGAAGGAGCAGATTTAAAGACATAAAGATCTAGAATGATGAATCTGTGGATGCCTTTTTCACAAGAGTCAATGAAATTGTGTGCTCTATTAGAGGTTATGTAGAGGAGATTAATGATGCTACTGTGGTAAGGAAGATACTTAGAACCTTACCGAAAGTTTACAATGCCAAAGTTTCCTCCATAGAAGATAGAAATTTAAATAGGCTGCTCTTAGATGATTTGCACAGTATATTGGAGGCTTATGAAATGAGAATAGCCCCAATGAAGAAAGAAAAGAAGTCTAAGGCGAAGAAGGAGTTGACTTTCAAGGCAATGAAGAGATTAAAGATTAAAGACCGAGAAGAAGAATCTGATAGCAACTCTAAAGAAGAAGATGGTGATACTAAACTGGATAAAGTCATGGCATACATCACCAAAAATATGAGGAAAGGAAAAGGGAAGTACAAGGAAAAATTACCTTTGTAGTGCTTTAGGCGTGGAGCAATTGGGCACTTTGCCATAAACTGCCCCAAGCAATCCAGCTACTCTAAAGCTAGAAATTCAAGTGCCAAAGAGAAAAGGCAACTCTTAAGATCCAAAAGAAGGAATTTTTTAAGCAAGCTGGATGAAGAAGATTCTAAAGAAGAAGTTAATGATGATGCTTTAATGGATGTGCTAGTTGCTCAAGTAGATGATGATCAAGAATCTTTTAGTGATGAGGAATTAACCAAAGAGGAAGAGGATGAGTTGGTGCAACCATAGAAGAATTAAGGAGTTAATTGTACTTGAGACAGAGTAAGGCAAGATACATAAAGACTATGGTGCTAAGGTGATTGCACAAGAGTAAGAGGTGCTGATTTTGCAAGCCAAGCTCCATAAGGCTAAGTCCAAATTAAAGAAGCATGAAGAAAGCTTTATACAAGCCATGGAAGTGAGAGGAGAGTCGACTTCTGCAAATGCCATCAAGGAGGATGCTAACAAAAAATTAGATATGTGTTTAAGCAAACAAATACCTCATTCCATGGGGAAGAAAGGCCTTGGCTATATCAAAAAGCCAAATGAGAAGGTAGCAGAGAAGAAGAAAATTTGTGGAGAAGAGAAACCAACCCAAGCTAAAATAGGTTAGGAAAGATATAGTGAAGACTCTTATCCAAAGGAGACAAGTTGTCAAAGATGTAGAGAAGGGTGCCATAATATTTGTTGAAGAAAGGAGACATGAATTTGGTGAAAGAAGAAAATCTAGATTTGAAGGATTTTGCTAGAGCTATGGTAAGTGTGGGCACAAGGCTAATGTGTGTTGAAGTAATGGATCTATAATGAAGAGGAATGTGAGGCAAGAGTCTAAAGGGAGACTCTATTGAGAAAGGAGGCAGTCATAGGTGAAAAGAAGCCATACTACACTAAGAAACAAATTTGATTTGTTAGGAGAAATCTATGGAAGATGCAAAAAGGCTAGACACACTGCTAAGGATTGCTTGACATTGCTGCCTAATCAAAGAGTACAAAGGAGAACACCTATACGTGCTCCCACATTCGGCCTAACATTGCTACTTAGTTAAGGAGTGCAAAGGAGAACACCTACATATGCTCCTAAATTTGGCCAAAGAAGAAGAAGAGGAAAAGAAATGACTATGATTGTGGAAGTAGCCTTAAAAGCTTCCAAGAAAGAAAAGTCATGGATCCTGGATAGTGGCTGCTCTTCACACATGATAAGAGACTCCAAGATGTTGAAGGGAGTAGCAAAATATGATGGAAGTCAATCAGATTTGGCAAGGATGGTGCCTTGAAGATTAAAGGTGTTAGTGTTGTTGAAATTTGTGCAAAAAAGCTAAAATCAAAGAAAGTGCTTTATGTTGAAGGGCTAAAATACAATTTCATCAGTGTTAGCCAGCTCTGTGATGATGGATATGAAGTTACTTTCAACAAGAGTGGCTGCATAGTAAAGAGATCAAGTGATGGTGCTGTTCTTACTAAGGATGAGAGAATAAATGGAAACTTATACCAAGTTTTCAGAAGTAAAAACACATGTTACATGAGCACTAAAGATGAGAACTTGTTGTGGTATAAAAGATTGGGACATCTTGGACAAAAAGGGTTGAACAAGTTGTCCAAAAATGAAGTTGTGAGAGATGTACTCAAGCTAAGAAGAGAAAGAGATGCAATTTGCAGTATGTGTCAAAAAGGGAAGATGGTGAATGCTCCCCACAAAAATGTGGAGATTCAAACAAAAAAGCTATTGGAGCTTATTCATTCAGACATTTGTGGGCCTATGAGACAAAGATCGATAAAGGGTGATAGGTAGTTCATCACCGTCATTGATGATTTTACAAGAATGGCTTGTATTATGTTCTTGAAACATAAGTCAGAGGCTCTCAATAATTTCAAGAGCTATAAAAGGTTGGCTGAAAATTATTAGTTGGGGGGAAAAATTAAAAGGCTTAGAACAGATAATGGGATAGAATGCACATGCAATGAATTTGAAGATTATTTGGAGAAGCATGGAGTGAAGCATGAATATGCTAGTCCATACACACCCCAACAAAATGGAGTGGTCAAAAGGAAGAATAGAAGCCTAGTGGAGATGGCAAGAACCATGTTGGCTGAGTATGGTACTTCACATGGCTACTAGAGAGAGGCTATCATCACTACAATTCAAATTCAAAACAGATGTCTAATGAGACCACATACAAAGAAGACACTCTATTAGTTATGGAATGGAAAGAAGCCAAGTGTAAAACATTTTAAAGTGTTTGGAAGCCTGTGCCTCATTAAAATGAAAGGGAAGCAACTCGGCAAATTTGATGAGAAGGTTGATGAAGTCATATTCTTGGGCTATGTACCAAATGGAAGAGGCTTTAGATGCTGTAACAAAAGGTTGCTGAAATTGGTGGACAACTTTGAAGTTAAAGTGATTGAAGATGGTTCTACAATGCAATCACAACATGAGGAAGCTGAAGATGCTGTGAATGACAACTAAAAAGAATCTGAAAGTGATGAATTAGAGGGCATTCAGCATGAGGAAGACATTAATTCTCAAGTTACAAGTGATGAAGAAGCAAAATCAAGGCATTCCAAACTTATAAAAGAGTCAAACCTGTGATCTTTGAGGTTGAATATTATTGGGTTGCTCATTGATCATTATTGGCAGTAAAGAGGACTTTGTGCAAATTAGGAGAAGACTAAAAGGTGGTGAACAAACCTCATTGATCTCTGAGGTTGAACCCAAGTTAGTGGAAGAAGCATTAAAGCACAAGGAATGGGTATGTGTTATGAATGAAAAGCTTGATCAAATTGAAAAGAACAACACTTGGTGTTCAATACCTAGACCTAAAGGGAAAAGCATCATTGGAACCAAGTGGGTTTTAGAAATAAGATCAATGAAAAAGGTGAGGTGGTAAGAAACAAGGCAAGACTTGTCTGCAAAGGCTATTCACAAGTAGAAGGTGTTAACTTTGAAGAGACCTTTGCTCCTATGGCCAGGCTTGAAGCAATCAGAATATTCATAGCCATTATTGCTTAAAGACACTACAATGTTTATAAGATAGATGTGAAGTCTACATTTCTAAATAGAGAGCTTGAAGAAGAGGTATTTATCAAACAGCCTAATGGTTTTAAACTTGATCATGACTGTTCAAGTGTGTGCAAATTGAACAAGGCTCTATATGGCTTAAAGCAAGTTCCAAGAGCATGGTATTCCAAGCTGGATACATGCCTTATAGATATAAAGTTCAGAAAAGGGAATGTAGACAACAACTTGTACATAAAGGAAGATAAACAAGGCCAATTAATTGTTGTGGTTTATGTTGATGACATAATTTTTGCTATAGAAAAGGATGCCCTTTGCATTACTTTTGCTAAGCAGATGAAGAAGAAGTTTGAGATGTCAATGCTAGGTGAGATAAAATTCTTCTTAGGGTTACAGGTTTTGCAAAGCAAGGCTGGAATTTTTCATTCCTAAGAAAAGTATGCTTGTGACCTATTAAAAAGGTTTGTGATGGAGAACTCTAAAGGAAGACAACCGAGGCAGTTAATTATTGTGCTTTATGTTGATGACATAATCTTTGTTGCAGAAAAGGAGGAGGCCCTGTGCACTGCCTTTACTGAGCAAATGAAGAAGAAGTTTGAGATGTCCATGCTTGGTGAAATGAAATTCTTCTTAGAATTACATGTCTTGCAAAGTGAGGCTAGAATTTTTCTCTCCCAAGAAAAGTATACTTGTGAGTTGTTAAAAATGTTTAGGATGGAGAACTTTAAAGAAGTAAGCACTCCCATCACGGTTGGAACAAAGTTATGTAAGGATAAAGAAGGTAACATGGTCGATCAGAAGGTACACAGAAAGTTGATTGGAAGCTTACTGTATTTGACAGCATCAAGGCCTGATCTTGTTTTTGCTGTAACACCCTACGCCAAATTTGAAAGTGAGCCCAAGGAATCTCATTTCATGGTTGCTAAGAGAATTTTGAGGTAAGTGAAGGACATAACAAATTATGGGTTGCTTTATGATAGAAGTGGACAACTTAATTTGTATGTGTATACAGATGTTGATTAGGTTGGAAATTGTGATGACAGAAGGTCAACATCAAGTTGTGCATTTTATATGGGCAGTAGATGTGTTTCATGACATAGTAAGAAGCAAAATTCAGTGACTCTAAGTACTGTAGAGGCTAAATATGTGGCTGTTACATAGGCTTGTACTCAATTGCTATGGATGACACAACAACTTGAAGATATGAAGGGGGATGTGCAGCTGCCATTATTGATTGGTTGTGACAACCAAAGTGCTATCAATTTGTCAAAGAATCCTATCCAACACTCTAGAACTAAATATATTGAAATCAAGTACCACTTCAGTAAAGAAAAAGTGGAGAAAAATGAAGCAAAGCATGAGTATGTGCCTATCGAAGAGCAAGTTGCCGATATATTCACCAAACCTTTGTTAAGAGAGATGTTCTCGAAGTTAAGGTTAATCTTATGTGTTCATCCAACCCCTAAAGGCTGCAGTATGCCTCTAACCCCTCTTCCTTTCCCTCTTTTATCATTCTTTGGATTTGTTGTCAAAGGGAGAGATCTTTTGTATAAATCCAAAGAGAGTAAATACTGATCAAAAGGGGGAATAGCATGATGAATAAAGTAGGAGATATTGTCAGGGGGGAGAAGAGAAGTAGGAAAAAAGGGGGAGTTAAAGGTACAAGTACATGCAACAAGGGAGATGTATGTTTCAAGGGGAGTTGTGTTTATACTTAATTGTTGATTTATGATGTGGAAAACCCCAAAAAGACGTGGCTTAGGGACTCAACGCACACAAGGAATCATAGAGCAACCAGGAAAGCTAAACCAAAGTTTAATAACACAAACCTTAGACCCACCATTTGAAGGAACACGAATATAGGGTATTTAAGAAGGATATGGATGCCACACTCTAGAAAAGAATGGAATTGGGAGTGATAAGTTGATTAGGACGCTATAAGAAGAAGTACCTCTTAATAAGATTAAAATACTTAATGGTCAAACTAAGTAATAGCATTCACTCCTAAATAGGAGTTTATTGTCTGTGTTGGAATTTGTCCATAGAATTCCTCCAAAATAAGGATTTGTCCTAAGTAGGAATTTGTGCCTCTTTAAGATTGCTATCTTAACCTATAAAAAGGCACTCATTGTAAGCTCTAGAAAATTAGACAACTTTAAGTGAAATAGAAAACAAGGGTTTTTCTCCCATGGTTCTTTTGAGGACTAAAGAACTTATCAAAAGGTACTTCTTCTTGTGACGTTCCAATCGACTTATGGGTTTTTCGCATCAATTAGTATAAGAGCCTGGTTCTACATCAGGTTGATTCCACTCACTCTTCAATTTTCTACCTTGTGATTTATTTATTTCTGTTTAGTTTGTCTATTATGTGCATTACCATTCAAATGCACAAATCTATTTGTTTGCAATCCTTCTCTCTTTGCTTGTTTGTTTAAGCTCATAAACGTGCTAATTTCAATTCCAATTGTTGTATCTAAGTATCTACTATTGTTTTGTGTTGAAAAAAAAAAGAATAGAAAAAAAGAAGGAAGAAGAACAAAAAAAAGAGAACATCAAATTCAAGTTATTGGTAAGGTTAATAATTTAGTCATATTGGCCACAATAATAATAAAGTTTTCTTGCTTAACTCCAACTCTACCATCTATTTTTCTATTTTGTTACCCAAGTTTGTCCTCTAGTATTACCACTATCTTGATTTTTGTGAGTTTAGTTCATTAAATTCGTTTGCCTTGATATCCTTTTTCGTTTTTAATTCCTTATTCTCCAATTTGCATAATTCTTTGATGCAGAAAACCCCAAAAAGATGTGGCTTAGGGACACAACACACGCAAGGAATCAAAGAACAACCAGGAAAACCCATAAGTCGATTGGAACGCCATAAGAAGAAGTACCTTTTGATAAGTTCTTTAGTCCTCAAAAGAACTGAGGGAGAAAAACCCTTGCTTTCTATTTCACTCAAAGTTGTTTGATTTCTCAGAGCTTACAAGGGATGCCTATTTATAGGCTAAGATAGCAATCCTAAAGAGGCACAAATTCCTACTTAGGACAAATCCTTATTTTGGAGGAATTCCTAACTATGAACAAATTCCAACATAGATAATAAACTCCTATTTAGGAGTGAATGCTATTACTTAGTCTGACCATTAAGTATTGCAATTATATTAATTAGGCTTGGACTCTTTGTCAAACTTAAATTCACATCATTTGAAGCTTGGTTGGCCTGAATGTCCTCAATCAGCCCATTTAGTGCTTCTTCAATCGTTTTGTCTCTAGCTCGTGTTATTGGGCCTTCTAGAAAGTGCGATGGACCTCTTGCATCCATTGAAGCTTTAACTTGTGTTACTAGGCCTTATGGAATGTGCAATGGACCTCTTGCATCCATTGAAGCCTTCTACCCATCATCTCTACGGTTCTCATCATTCCCCCTCTCCTCAAAAGGATTTGTCCTCAAATCATCACCAACATCGAAATGGAAAAGATCAAAAACATTAAATATTGCACTTACATTATACTCACTGGGAAGGCCCAACTTATAAGCATTGTCATTAATTCATGCTACAACTTGAAAGGGACCATCTCCTCTAGGTTGTAGCTTTGAACGTCTCTGAGCTGGAAACCATTCCCTGCGCATATGCACCCAAACCTAATCACTAGGTTCAAACACCACCTTCTTTCGTCACTTGTTGACATGGGATACATATTACTTAGTTCATTTTTCAATATGTTGCCACATCTTCTCCTGCAATTTTTTTATCATGTCAGCCTTGCGTTCACCATCTAAGCTGGCATACTCATTGACAAGTATAGGTACCAAATCCAAAGGAATTAATGAATTAAAACCATATACAATTTCAAATGGAGAGTAACTAGTAGCAAAATGAACACTCCTATTATATGCAAATTTGTTCCTTAGTCTACCCATTAGTTTGTGGATGACAAGTAGTTGAAAACAATAGCTTAGTACCTAACTTACCCCACAAAGTCTTATAGAAGTAGCTTAAGAACTTTGTATCCCAATCTGAAACAATACTTTGTGGCATGCCATGCAAACGTACTACTTCTCTAAAGAATAAGTCAGCCACATTGTTTGCATCATTAGTTTTATGGCATGGGATGAAGTGTGCCATCTTTGAAAATCTATCAACAACAACAAATATAGAATCCCTACCCCTTTTTGTTCGTGGCAATCCTAGTACAAAGTCTATAGATATATCAACTCAGGGATGGCTAGGTCCAAAGGGGTATTCAAGCCATGAGGTAAAACTCTAGATTTAGCCTATTTGCATGTTATGCATTTCTCACATACCCTATCAACATCTTGTTTCATGCGTGGCCAAAAGAAATGTTCATTTAGGACATCTAGGGTTTTCCTAACTCTAAAATGACCCATTAGACCACCCTCATGAGCTTCTTTTACTACCAACTCTCTCAATGAACTCATAGGCATGCATAAACGATTTTCCCTAAATAAGAAACCCTTATACCTATAAAATTTCTCAAAGGCTGACATCTCACATGCTCCATAGACATTAGTAAAGTCAGGATCATTCACATATAAATCCTTAATATGTTCAAATCCGAATAAGTTTGTTGTAAGTGTAGAGATAAGGGCATACCTGTGAGATAATGCATCAACTACCACATTTTCCTTACCTTGTTTATATTTGATGATGTAAGGAAAGGTCTCAATGAATTCAATCCACTTGGCATGTCTTTTGTTCAACTTTCCTTGTCCCTTCAAGTGCTTTAAAGATTCATGGTCAGTATGGATGACAAAATCCTTAGGCCAAACGTAATGTTGCCATGTCTCCAAAGCCCGTACCAATGCATACATCTCTTTATCATAAGTAGGATAATTAAGGCTTGCTCCACTTAGCTTTTCACTAAAGTAAGCAATTGGACGCCTATCCTACATTAAAATAGCTCCAATGCCAATACCTGAATAATTACACTCAATCTCGAAAGCTTTTGCAAAGTTAGGTAAAAGCAAGTAAGGGTGCAGAACTTAATTTTTCCTTGATGCAATTAAAAACATTGTCTTGGTCACTACCCCACCTAAAACTCATGTTCTTTTTGATAAGCTCAGTAAGTGGTGCAGTAATGGTTTTAAAGTCCTTAACAAAGCGTCTATAGAAACTAGTTAGACCATGAAAGCTACTTACATCATTAATTGATTTAGGTGTAGGCCAATCTCAAATTGCCTTAACTTTTTCTTCGTCAACCTCAACACCTTTAGCACTAACAACATAGTCAAGAAATGTGATCTAATTAGTACAAAAGGAACATTTCTATAAGTTAGCATATAATTTCTCAAAACATAAAACACTTATAATAGAATGCAAATGATCAAGATGCTCTTCTAGGGTTTTACTATAGACCAAAATATCATCAAAATACACAACCACAAATTTACAAATGAATGGACACAAAACATGATTCATTAGTTGCATAAAAGTGCTTGGTGCATTAGTGAGACCAAATGGCATAACAAGCTATTCATATAAATCGTACTTAGTTTGGAAAGTTGTTTTCCACTCATCTCCCTCTCTCATCCTAATCTGATGATATCCGCTTTTCAAATCAATCTTAGAAAAGACACATGAACCATGCAATTCACCCCATACCTAGGTACGAGTTAAGGATAATAGAGGCTTCACCAGGGCTTGGAAATATGTCATTTGTGGAAAAATTTGAGAACCATGGCCTTGGGAAGAAAGTTGGATTTGGGAGCCCATGTTTGGGCATTTAAATGGATTATTTTCATAGGTTATATTGTTATGTAGTGGGTTGAATGAATTTCAGCATCTTAATGGGTTATTTTCATGGGTTTTTATTATTCTTTAGTGGGTTGTACGAATTTCCTTAATAAGCCTATCTTATTAGCTAGGGTTTTGGGGGGTTAGCATATAAAAAGGGCAAATAGGGTGGCTGGAGGAGGCAAACCCATTTTCATGAGTATATGAGCTATTTTCTCTGGTTCTTTGATTACTAATTCTGAACTTTCATACTTAAGTGTGTTGGTTCAATAGACTTATCATCATCAATGTTGTTGTTATTAGGAGTGGCGTCTCAATCTTATAGTTCTGGTTCTTAGTTGTTTATAATCATTGGGTCAGAACTCCAAATCCCTTAAACTTTGTTAGAATAATCCTATACCAACATTGGGGTTGGGTTCCATTTACATATAATTGGAGTTTGTATCATTTGGTATCAGAGCCTCAGCTCTAACTCAAGTTAGTTATACTTTTGTTATCATCTCTTTCGTGTATTCTTCATTGTTGGTTGAAGAATCACAAAAAAAAAAATCGTGTATTTCTTGGGTTTCTTTTCTGATATTTGTTTCTTCTACAAAAATAACCGTTAGTTATCCAAAAATAAAAAAATCATGTATTTCTTGGGTTGCCTTTTCGCTATTCATTCCTTCTATAGAAATGCCCATTAGTTAAACAAAAAAAAAAATAGCTTCATTGCTCAATTGGTCATTTACTCAATTATTTTAGATAATTGATTGTTGTCTAATTGCACTGCTCATATCATTGAATTCCTTGTCATTCTGTTTGCTTTATTGCCCATCTTCTTGATTGTGTCACTTCTCTGAAGAGGTAGGTCTAGGATTCATATATTCAAGTTTTGTTTGTTTTGAATTTAGTTTGCTTGGAACTATTAAAAGAGCTCTTAAAGTCTTGCAATTCATTGTGTGAAACATGAGACTTGAGGACTATTATAATTGAGTGGAGAGCAAACATGCAAGGGAGTGAGTTTTGTGAGGTATATTCTTTATTTACTAACAATCTTGCATATTCAATGTCTAATGCTAAAGAAGGCAGTTTCCTACATAAAGAGGAGGAAGTAGTTGTTCCAAATTTCAAATTGTTTATGAAATCCTTAGAGCAAAAGTTTGATTGGATTGACCAAATGTTTTGGGAAGTTGGAGATAGGATGGATAAAATAGAAAGCGAATCGAGTGTCAATCCTAAAAGGCCAGCTGGTAGGGTCATGAAGGAGCAATTTGAACTTGACTTTAATGAAGATGGTGATGATTATTATGATGACGGTGATAATGCTAGTAGAAACTTTAGAGGTGGATTTAAAGGAGGATGTGGTAATAGGAATGGTAGATGAGTAAGAGGCAATGGAAATGTTTATGATAGGTACAATGGAGGTTGGGAAAATAGAAATAGAGTAGAGGAAGGAGTAGAAAAAATCTTAGTAGTATTAAAATGAAAATACCTTCTTTCCAAGGGAAAGCTGACCCTGATGTTTATTTGCATTGGGAACGACAGGTAGAATTAATATATGAGTGCCACAACTTCTCTGAGGAGAAGAAAGTGAAGTTAACTATGGTAGAGTTCACTGATTATGCTGTAGTATTGTGGGACCAACAAGTTACCACTAGGAGAAGAAATTTTGAGAGAACCATAAAAACATGGAATGAGTTGAAGATTGTGATGAGAAGGAGATATGTTCCCAGCTCTTATTATAGGGATTTGTATAACAAGTTGCAAAGCCTTATGCAAGGTTCCAAGAGTGTGGAAGAGTACCATAAGGAGATGGAAATTGCTATGGTTAGGGCAAATGTAATGGAGGATAGGTAGGCAACCATGGCTAGGTTCCACCAAGGGTTGAATAGAAGCATAATTAATGTGGTAGAATTGCAATACTATGTAGAGCTTGAAGACATAGTACACATTACCATGAAAGTTGAGAGGCAACTTAAGGGAAGGAGCACTTCTAGATATAATCAAAACTTAGGTTCATCTTTTTAGAAGTCGAATTAGGAGAAAAAGGAAGAGAAGATGACTTCTCAACTTAAAACCAATTCAAATAGACAGAAGACTAGTGGGGGCAGCCTGGAAAGGGGCAAATTTGAAGAAAAACTTGAGGGCACCCAAGGAAAAACTAGAGACATCAAATGCTTTAGATGTCTAGGTAGGGGTCATATGGCTTCACAATGTTCTAACAAGAGAACCATGTACCTTAAGGAGAATGGTGACTATGTGTCTGGCAATAATGTTAGTGATGAAGACCATATGCTGCCATTAGAGGATGCTAGTGATGTTGATGAAAGGATAAAGTATCCAGAGCATGGTGGAAGGCTTTTAGTAGCAAGGAGAGCCCTTAGTGTGCAGGTTAGGGAGGAGGATGATGTTGAGATGCAACGGGAAAATATTTTCCACACTCGATGTTTAGTTCAAGATGGACTCTGTTGCGTGATCATCGATGGAGGTAGTTGCACTAATGTAGCAAGTACAGAGTTGGTGGAAAAATTGAACTTGCCTATAACTAAACATCTTAGGTCATATAATTTGTAATGGTTGAATGATAGTGGAGTGGTAAAAGTAACTAAAAAAGTTGTGGTTCCATTTTCCATTGGTAGATATAAGGACGAGTTGTTTTGTGATGTTGTACCTATGCAAGCTAGACATTTGTTATCGGGTTGTCCTTTGCAATTTGATAGAAAAGTTTTGTATGATGGTTACTAGAACCGCTATTCTTTCACCACGGATGGAAAATCATTTACATTTGTTCCATTGACTCCAAAACAGGTGTATGAAGATCAAGTGAGACTTTATAAAAGTGAGCAAAAGTGGAGGAGCAAAAAGAAAGAGAGAGTCGAGAGAAAAGAAAGTGAAGGAGAGAAAAAAAAGGTGAAAGCATTTAAGAGTGCTAAGTACAAGAGTGGTCAGGTTTACAAGAGTGAAGATGAAAGAAAACAAGTGAGTGTGCTTGCAAAAGGAGCAGATGTTAGGGTTGCCTTCCAAGCTAGGCAACAAATGATCTTGATCCTTTACAAGGATTCTTATTTCTCTAACACTAACCTTGATTCATCTTTACCTAGTGCTATTTCATCTTTGTTGTAGGATTATAATGATGTATTCCCTAAGGAGATCCCAGATGGTTTTGCACCAAGGAGAGGGATTGAACATCACATTGATCTTATTCGTGGAGCACTTATTCCCAATAAGCTAGCATATAGAAGTAATCCTAAGGAGACAAAGGAGCTTCAGAGGCAAGTTGATGAGTTGATGAAGAAGGGACATATAAGGGAGAGCATGAGTCTATGTGCAGTGCCAGTGTTGCTTGTGCCAAAGAAAGATGGATTTTGGAGGATGTGTGTCGATTGTAGAGCTATCAACAAAATAATAGTTAAGTATCGACATCCTATACCCAGGCTTAATGATATTCTAGATGAATTACATGGTACTTGTTACTACTCTAAAATTGACCTTAAGAGTGGGTATCATCAAATTAGGATGAGGGAAGGAGTTGAATGGAAAACTGCATTCAAGACCAAGCATGTTTTGTATGAATGGTTTGTTATGCCCTTATCTAAAGTTTATTAAAACTTTTTCTTATGTAATTCAATACAAATCAAGTAAGGAAAATGTTGTTGTTGACACATTGTCACATAGGTACACATTGATTAGCACTTTAAGTGTTAAGTTGCTGGGGTTTGAGCACATTATTGATTTGTATGCTAATGATGCTGACTTTAGTAACGTATATGCTGCTTGTGAGAAAGCTGCCTTTGGAAAGTTCTATAGACATGAGGGGTATTTGTTTAAAGTAAATAAGCTTTGTATTCCTCAAAGGTCTATAAGAGCATTACTTGTGAGAGAAGCTCATGGGGGTGGTTTAATGGGACACTTTAGCATTCAAAAGACTTTTGATGTTTTAAATGAACATTTCTTTTGGCCATATATGAAAAGGGATGTTGAAAGAGTCTGTGCCAAATGTATTACCTATAAACAAGCTAAGTCTAGGGTTTTAACCCATGGAAAGTATATGCCCTTAGAAATTCCTTGTAAACCTTGGACCAACATTTCTATGGATTTCATTCTTGGGTTACCTAGGTCCAAGAAAGGCTGCGATTGTATTCTTGTTGTAGTTGATAGGTTTTCAAAGATGGCGCATTTCATTGCTTGCGCCAAAATGGATGATGCCACACACATTGCAGACTTATTTTTTAAAGAGATTGTTCGCCTACATGGAGTGTCGAAGAGTATTGTGTCAGACCGTGATGCAAAATTTTTGAGCCATTTTTGGAAGACATTGTGGGGTAAGCTTGGAACAAAGTTGTTGTTTTCTACAACTTGCCATCCATAAACCGATGGACAAACTGAGGTAGCAAATCAAACTCTTGGTACATTGTTGTGTGTTGTTATTGGTTAGAACTCTAAAACCTGGGAAGAATGTTGCCTTTTGTGGAGTTTGCCTATAATCATGTTGTTCATAGTGCTACAGGTTATTCTCTTTTCGAGCTTGTTTATGGATTTGATCCATTATCTCTTTGGATTTAGTACCATTGCTTATATAGGACAGGGCTAATTTAGATGGGAAAAAGAAGGGTGAAGTGGTTAGGCAACTTCATGAGAAAGCTAGGCTTAAGATTGACAGAAAAACCAAATAATATGAAACACAAGACAACAAAGGTCATAGGCATATCACTTTTTAACCTGATGATTGGGTTTGGGTACATTTACGAAAGTATAGATTTCCTATGCAAAGGAAGTCAAAGTTGCAACCAAGGGGAAATGGTCCTTTTCAAGTGGTGGCAAGAGTCAACGATAATGCATATAAACTTGACTTGCCAAGTGGGTATAATGTGAGTGCAATATTTAATGTTTCTGACCTTTCTCCTTTTCTCTTTGATGATATAGGTGCTGATTTGAGGACAATTCATTTTGAGGAGAGCGGGAATGATGGAAGCCATATTGTACTAGCTCAAATCAACAAGGGAGTTGATACTTTGCAAAACCTTGACGGACCAATGACAAGGGCAAGGTCAAAGAAAATAAAGGAAGCTCTCAACAACTTGTTATGTGACATTTACTATCAAGAAGTTGCTAGGTACGAGTTAAGGATGATGGAGGCTTCACTAGGGCTTGCAAATGTGTCATCTGTGGAGGAATTTGAGAACCATGGCCTTGGGAAGGAAGTTGGATTTGGGAGCCCATGTTTGGACATTTAAATGGATTATTTTCATGGGATATATTATTATGTAGTGGGTTGAACGAATTTCAGCATCTTATGGGTTATTTTCATGGGTTTTTATTATTAGTTAGTGGGTTGGACGAATTTCCTTAATAAGCCCATCTTATTAGTTAGGGTTTTGGGGTTTAGCATATAAAAAGGGAAAAAAAGGTGGCTGGAGGAGGCAAACCCATTTTGATGAGTGTATGAGCTATTTCTCTGGTTCTTTGAGAACTAATTCTGAACTTTCATACTTGAATGCATTGGTTCAATAGACTTATTTTCTTCAACATTGTTGTTGTTAGGAGTGGCGTCTGAATTAGTTCTGGTTCTTGGTTGTATATAATCATTGGGTCAGAACTCCAAATCCCTTAACCTTTGTTAGAACGACCTTATACCAACATTGGTGTTGGGTTCCGTTTACTTATAATCAGAGTTCGTATCACAACTTAAGGGAAGGAGCACTTTTAGATATAATCAGAACTCAGGTTCATCTTTTTGGAAGTTGAACTAAGGGAAGAAGGAAGAAAAGATGACTTTTAATCTTAAATCCAACTCACATAGACCCAAGACTACTGGGGGTAGCCTTGAAAGGGGCAAATTTAAAGAAAAACTTGGGGCACCTAAGGAAAAAATAGAGACATCAAATGCTTTAGATGTCTGGGTAGGGGTCATGTGGCTTTACAATGTCCTAACAAGAGAACCATGTACCTTAAGGAGAATGGCGACAATGTGTCTGGCAGTAATGCTAGTGATGAAAGACCAAATGCTGCCATTAGAGGATGCTAGTGATGTTGATGAAGGGATAGAGTATCTAGAGCATGGTAGAAGGCTTTTAGTAGCAAGGAGAGCCCTTAGTGTGCAGGTTAAGGAGGAGGACGATGTTGAGATGCAGTGGGAAAATATTTTCCATACTCAATGTTTAGTTAAAGATAGACTCTGTTACTTGATTATCGATGGATCTCGTTGTACTAATGTAGCAAGTACAGAGTTGGTGGAAAAATTGAACTTGCCCACAACCAAACATCCTAGGCCATATAATTTGCAATGGTTAAATGACAATAGAGTGGTGAAAGTGACTAAATAAGTTATGATCCCAATTTCCATTGGTAGATATAAGGACGATTTGTATTGAATTACATAAGGAAAAGTTTTAATAAACTCAATCCATTTTTCATGTCTCCTATTCAACTTACCTTGCCCCTTTAAGTATTTTAAAGACTCATTATCAGTATGAATTATAAACTCCTTGGGCCAAAGGTAATGTTGCCACGTTTCTAAATTCCTAACAAGTTCATACATTTCTTTATTAAAAGTTGGATAATTCAATGTTGCCCCACTCAACTTCTCACTAAAGAATGCAATAAGTTGTTTTTCTTGCATGAGAACTCCCTCAATCCCAATGCTCGATGCATCACATTTAATTTCAAATATCTTAGAACAATCAAGCAAAGCATGAAGTGGTGCATTACATAACTAAGACTTAAGCAAATGAAAGGCATCTTGTTGTTCCTTACTCCACTTGAAACTCACACTCTTTTTAATCATCTCAATCAATGGTGCAGCTATGGTTCTAAAATCCTTAATGAACTTCTTACAAAAGCTAGCCAAACCATGGAAACTCCTCACATCACTCACACTCTTAGGTGTAGGCCATTCTTGAATTGCCTTAATCTTCTCTTTATCAACCTCTATGTCATGAGTAGACACAACATAACCTAAGAAAATGACATGATCCTTGCAAAAATCGCATTTCTTCAAATTGGTATACAATTTCTCTTTCCTCAAAACATCAAGCACATAATGCAAATGTTCAACATGCTCTTCTAAATTCTTGCTGTATACTAATGTGTCATCAAAATAAGCCATAACAAACTTCCCTAAGAAAGGTCTTAAAACATGATTCATTAATCTCATAAAAGTACTAGGTGCATTAGTCAAACCAAAGGGCATAACTAACCATTCATACAAACCATGCTTGGTCTTGAATACAGTTTTCCATTCATCTCCTTCCCTCATCCTAATTTGATGATACCCACTCTTAAGGTCAATTTTAAAAAAGTAACAAGCACCATGTAATTCATCTAGCATATCATCAAGCCTGGGTATAGGATGTCGATACTTAATAGTTATTTTGTTGATAGCTCTACAATCGACACGCATCCTCCAAGATCCATCTCACTTTGGCACAAGTAACACTAGCACTGCACATGGACTCATGCTCTCCCTTACATGTCTCTGCTTCATCAACTCATCAACTTGCCTCTGAGGTTCCTTTGTCTTCTCAAGATTACTTCTATACATTGGCTTATTGGGAATGGGAGCTCTAAGAATAAGATCAATGTGATGTTCAATTCCTCTCCTTGGTGGTAAACCATATGGGATCTCTTTAAGAAATACATCATTATAATCTTGCAACAAAGATGAAATAGCACTAGGTAAAGATGAATCAAGGTCAGTGTTAGAGAAATAAGAATTCTTGTAAAGGATCAAGATCATTTGTTGCCTAGCTCGGAAGGCAACCCTAACATCTGCTCCTTTTGCAAAGACACTCACTTGTTTTATCTCATCTTCACTCTTGTGAACTTGACCACTCTTGTACTTAGCACTCTCAAATGCTCTCACCTTGTTTTTCTCTCCTTCACTTTCTTTTCTCTCAACTCTCTCTTTCTTTTTGCTCCTCCTCTTTTGCTCACTTTCATAAAGTCTCACTTGGTAAAGTGATTTAAAGGAGTATTTGGTTAATGGAGTAGCTCTCGTTATAAGACGAGCATTGAATGTGCAATTAAAGGAAGAAAATGAGGTACAACGAGATAACATCTTTTAGACAAGGTGTCTCATTAAAGATAAGGTGTGTAGTATGATTATTGATGGTGGGAGTTGCACTAATGTTGCTAGCACAACTATGGTTGAGAAGCTAGATTTACCTACTATGAAGCATCCTAGGCCATATAAGCTTCAATGGTTGAATGAAAGTGGTGAAGTCAAGGTAAATAAGTAAGTGCTCATATCATTTTCTATTGGAAGGTACCATGATGAAGTTTTATGTGTGTTTTACCTATGCATGTGTGCCATATTCTATTAGGAAGACTATGGCAAATTGATAGGCGAGTTATGCAAGATGGCTTCAAGAATCAATATTCCTTTGTAATGAATGAAAAACTTGTCACTCTTGTACCATTATCACCTCAACAAGCTTATGAGGATCAATTGAGGATTAAAAATGAGAGTCAACAGAAAAGAGAGATTGATAAAAAGGAAAAGAGAGGAAAAAACGTGAGGACACAAGAGAAAGAGAAGAAAAGAGAAAGTCTCTATGCAAAAGAAAGTGATGTCAAAAGAGCATTCTATGTCAAACAAACTATGATCATACTTTTGTAAAAGGAGGCCTATTTTAACACTAACAAGTTTGACCCATCTTTGCTTAGTGTTGTTGTTGCTCTATTGTAGGAATTTGAAGATGTATTCTCTAATGATGTCCCAAGTGGATTACCACCTAATAGAGGAATTGAGCATCAAATTGATTTTATCCTAGTTGCATCCATCCCTAACCGGCTAGCATATAAGAGTAATCCTAAGGAAACAAAGGAGCTTTAAAGGCAGGTTGAGGAGCTTATTTCCAAAGGATATGTGAGGGAAAGCATTAGTCCATGTGTTGTTCTTGTCTTACTTGGACCCAAAAAAGATTGGACTTGAAGGATGTGTGTTGATTGTCAAGCAATAAACAAAATCATTGTAAAGTATCATCACCCATAATATAGATTAGATGACATGTTGGATGAATTGCATAGTTCATGTGTCTTTTCGATGATTGATTTGAAAAGTGGATATCTCAAATTAGGATGAGAGAGAGAGACCAATGGAAAACAGCTTTCAAAACTAAGTACAGTTTGTATGAATGGCTTGTTATGCCATTTGGTCTCACTAATGCACCAAGCACTTTTATGCAACTAATGAATCATGTTTTGCATCCATTCATTCGTAAATTTGCAGTTGTGTATTTTGATGATATTTTGGTCTATAGTAAAATCCTAGAAGAGCATCTTGATCATTTATGTTCTATTATAAGTATTTTACATTCTGGAAATTGTATGCTAACTTACAGAAATGTTCCTTTTGTACTAATAAGATCACATTTCTTCGCTATATTGTCAGTGCTAAAGGTATTGAGGTTGACGAGGAAAAATTTAAGGTAATTCGAGATTGGCCTACACCTAAGTCAATTAGTGATGTGCCTATCTTTTATGGTCTATCTAGTTTCTATAGATACTTTGTTAAGGACTTTATCACCATTGTTGCACCACTCACTGAGCTTATCAAAAAGAACATGAGTTTTAGGTGGGGTAGTGACCAAGACAAGGCTTTTAATTGCATCAAGGAAAAATTAAGTTCTGCACCCTTACTTGATTTACCTAACTTTGCAAAAGCTTTTGAGCTTGAGTGTGATGCTTCAAGTATCAGCATTGGAGCTGTTTTGATGTAGGAAAGGTGTCCAATTGCTTACTGTAGTGAAAAGTTAAGTGGAGCAAGCCTTAATTATCCTACTTATGATAAAGAGATGTATGCATTGGTATGGGCTTTGGAGACATAGCAACATTACCTTTGGCCCAAGGAGTTTGTCATCCATACTAACAATGAATCTTTGAAGCACTTGAAGGGACAAGGAAAGTTGAACAAAAGACATGCCAAGGGGATTGAATACATTGAGACCTTTCCTTACATCATCAAATATAAACAAGGTAAGGAAAATGTGGTAGTTGATGCGTTATGTTGCAGGTATGCCCTTATTTCTACATTTACTACAAACTTATTAAGATTTGAACATATTAAGGATTTATATATGAATGATCCTGACTTTGCTAATGTGTATGGAGCATGTGAGACATCAGCCTTTGAGAAGTTTTATAGGCATTAGGGTTTCTTATTTAGGGAAAATCGTTCATGCATGCCTATGAGTTCTCTGAGAGAGTTGGTTGTAAGAGAAGCTCAAGAGGGTGGTCTAATGGGTCATTTTGGAGTTAGAAAAACCCTTGATGTCCTAAATGAACATTTCTTTTGGCCACGTATGAAACGAGATGTTGAGAGGATATGTGAGAAATGCATAACATGCAAATAGGCTAAATCTAGAGTTTTACCCCATGGCTTGTATACCCCTTTACCCATACCTAGTATAATCAGTGAACTCTGCTATAACTAACTTCACTTTCTTCTTCTCAAAGAAGTTGTGGCACTCATATATTAATTTTACCCTTCATTCCCAATCCAAATAGACATCAGGGTCAGCTTTCCCTTGGAAAGAAGGTATTTTCATTTTAATACTACTAAGATTTTTGTCTACTTCTTCCTCCACTCTATTTCTATTATCCTAACCTCTATTGTACCTATTATAAACATTTCCATTGCCTCTTACTCCTCTACCATTCCTATTACCACGTCCTCCTCTAAATCCACCTTTGAAGTTTTTACTAGCATTATCACTGTCATCATATTAATCATCACCATCTTCACCAAAATCATGTTCAAATTGCTCCTTTACGACCCTTCCAGCTAGCCTCTTAGGATTGACACTCGATTCCCCTTCTATTTTACCCATCCTGTCTCAAACTTCCCAAAATATTTGGTCAATCCTATCAAACTTCTGCTCTAAGAATTTCATAAGCAATTTGAAATCTAGAACAACTACTTCCTCCTCTTTATATGGGAAACTGCCTTCTTTAGCATTAGACATAGTATATGCAAGATTGTTAGTAAATAAAGAATATACCTCACAAAACTCACTCCCTTTGGTATTTGCTCTCCACTCAACTAGAGTAGTCCTCAACTCTCGTGTTTCACACAATGAATTGCAAGACTCTAAGAGCTTTTTCAATAGTTCCAAGCAAACTAAATTCAAAATAAACAAAACTTGAATATATTAATCATAGACCTACCTCTTCAAAGAAGTGACACGATCAAAGAAAAGGGGCAATAAAGCAAATAGAATGACAAGGAATTTAATGATATGAGCAATGCAATCAGACAACAATCAATTATCAAATATAATTGAGTAAATGACCAATTGAGCAATGAAGCCTTTTTGTTTTTTTTGATTAACTAATGGGTATTTCTATAAAAGCAACAAATATCAGAAAAGATGCCCATGAAATACAAAATTTGTTTTTGGTTAATTGATAGGTATTTCTGTGGAATGAATGATAGCAGCAGCCAAACACAAGAAACACATGAATTTCTTCTTTTCTTTTATTTTCTTTTTTGATTATTCAACCAACAATGAAGAACACACGAAAGAGATGATAACAAAAGTATAACTAACCTAAGTTAGAGCCAAGGCTCTAATACCAAGTGATACGAACTCTGATTATATGTAAGTAGAACCTAACACCAATGTTGGTATAGGATTGTTTTGATAAAGATTAAGGGATTTGGAGTTTTGACCCAATAATTATAAATAACTAAGAACTAGAACTATAAGATTCAGATGCCACTCCTAATAACAACAATGTTGAAGAAGATAAGTCTATTGAACCAACATACTCAAGTATGAAAGTTCAGAATTAGTTTTTAAAAAACCAAAGAAAATAGCTCATACACTCATGAAAATGGGTCTCCTCCTCCAGCCACCCTTTTTGCCCTTTTTATATGCTAACCCCAAAAACCCTAGCTAATAAGATGGGTTTATTACGGAAATTCGTCCAACCCACTAAATAATAATAAAAACCCATGAAAATAACCCATTAAGATGCTGAAATTCGTTTAACCAACTACATAACAATATAACCCATGAAAATAATCCATTTAAATGCCTAAAGATGGGCTCCCAAATCCCACTTCCTTCCCAAGGCCATGGTTCTCAAATTCCTCCACAAATGACACATTTGCAAGCCTTGGTGAAGCCTTCATCATCCTTAACTTGTACCTAGCAACTTCCTAATAGTAAATGTCGCATAAGGAGTGATGTCTAAATCTTATAGTTCTGGTTCTTAATTGTTTATAATCATTAGGTCAGAACTCCAAATCCCTCAACCTTTGTTAGAATGATCTTATGCCAACATTGGTGTTGGGTTCCGTTTACATATAATCGAAGTTCATATCACTATGCCAATTAGAGATGTTTTTTTCTCTAAGTTTCTTTGATACAATGGTGTATTTGCCCATCAAATTATTTGATGAAGTTAAGTTTGGGGGCTTGTGATTTGTCATTGGATGTTTGGGATTGAAAGATACTTGTGCAAACTAAAAATAATATTTTCATGATATGCAGCATTTATTGTGGAGATGAAAAAGTAAAGAGATATATCGAGTAGGCTAAATATAACTTTGAATTATCATTTGATTTTTTCACCTTTTGTTGTAAAGAGCATAAGTAGCTGATGAGTGGATGACAAGGAAAGTGATGGTTGAGAGCAAAAATCATAGATAGGATTTTGCAACTTGGTTTCAAAACCAAGTTGCAAATAAGGATGTACCTTTTTATATTCAGTGGTGATCTATTAATCCTAAAACTATGGCAAAGTGTTATTCTAGTAATGTTATTAATGGCCATATATTCCACATGAAGGAATGAGATGTAAGGTGTAAGACACAAAACAATGGTGTTACACTAACAATATTAATGGACAACTTTGTTAGTTCAAAAGACTAAAATCTATTGGAGCAATTGTAGAAATTATCAAATTAGATTATTAGAGTCAATTTGATGTTGCCTTGTTTAAATGTGATTGGTTTGAGTTAAAGAATGATGATTGTGGACTTGCATGTATTAGTTCCAACAAATTATGCTATATCTAAATGATCCTTTCATATTGGCATCTCAAGTTTATGAAGTTTTTCTATGCAGAGGATCCAATTGAGAAGAGCATTATTATTTAATGTGTAGGATTCCTTAAGAGTTCTTTGGGCTAGATGGAGAAGACAATGTAATGCACAAGATATATTATACAATGAGCCAAAATGTTGTTGGCCCAAATCTAGGAGCCATTGGTATTGCTAAGCAATCTAGTTTGATAACACAAGACATGTCCAATGCCATAGTTGATAGAGAACAAGGTGCAACAAAGCAAGTATTCCCAATATCCTTTGCAAGAAATCGATGGTTCAATGACTAAAGCTTGGACAAAAAGGATGAAAGAGGATTTAAAAGGCTTAATCATGGAGATGTATGACAAAGAGCTGCTCTATAAGATTTTAAGGCTATTCTAGAAGTTTCCAATGCTAAGTTAGGTTGATTAGATTAGAACCCTAAGGAAACGGAATCCTAAAAGTCTCAATCTTAAGACAACACAAAGGTTGATCACTCCTTTGATATGTCAAGACAATGTATTCTTCTAAGAATACAAGAAAGCAAAGCAAAGCTTGTTGAAAAATACCTTAATCTTGTTGATTCTGTTTTATATAGTTGTAGCTTTTATATAGACATGTAAATATTACAATCCTATAAGGAGAAGGTGTTTTGTAATATCATCTCTATATAGGACAAAACTTAATTATAGGAATACAAATCTACCTCATTTAGGAATCCTAAGAAATACAAATTTGCCTTGATTAGGAATTCTTAAAACAGACTACAACTAAGGATAACTAAGCATAAAAGTCAAAGTAAAAACCCTAACTAATGTATCAAGATTTAGCTGAACCTACACGCTCAAATAAACCCAAGAAGTTAAACCTTTTCTACATATAATTCAACCTTAACTTAAAATCCAACAACTTAAAACAAAATCAGGCCCTTTAATGCAACTTAACATACAAATTGAGACTTTCCTTAACTTGGTAATGCAGCTTGGACTTATATCATGCGCTCCAAGTTTTGTTCTTCAAGTTCTAAGCCTAGTCATCTTACATATAAAGATAAGTGATTATCCTTGGTGTAGCATTAAAAACTTTTAGAATAATCTTGGAATCTTCTAAAGCACCCTCTTTTACAACCAGGAAAGCTAAACTAGAGTTTAATATCACAAACCCTAGACCCACCCTTCGAAGGAACACGAACCTAGGGTATTTAAGAAGGATACGGATGCCACACTCTAGATAAGAAAGGAATTGGGAGTGATAAGTTGATTGAAATGCCACAAGAAGAAGTACCTCTTGATAAGTTCTTTAGTCCTTAAAAGAACCGAGGGAGAAAAACCCTTACTTTCTATTTCACTCAAAGTTGTCTGTTTTTTCTAAAGCTTACAAGGGGTACCTATTTATAGGCTAAAATAGCAATCCTAAAGATCCTACTTAGGACAAATCCTTATTTTGGAGGAATTCCTAACTATGGACAAATTCCAACATAGACAATAAACTTTTATTTAAGAGTGAATGCTATTACTTAGTCTGACCATTAAGTATTCCAATTATATTAATTAGGTCTGGACTCTTTGTTAAACATAAATTCGCACCATTTGAAGCTTGGTTGGCCTGAATGTCCTCAATCAGCTCATTTTGTTGCTTATTTAATCTTTATGGCTCTAGCTCATGTTATTGGGCCTTTTGGAATGTGCAATGAACCTCTTGCATCCATTAAAGCCTTCCACCCATCAACTTTATGATTCTTATCATTCCCCATCTCCTCAAAAGGATTCATCCCCGAATCATCACCTACATCAAAATGGGAAAGATCAGAAACGTTAAATGTTGCACTCACATTATACTCACCTAGAAGGTCCAACTTATAAGCATTGTCATTAATTCATGCTACAACTTGAAAGGGACCGCCTCTTTTAGGTTGTAGCTTTGAATTCCTTTGAGTTGGAAACTGTTCCTTGCACATATGCACCTAAACCCAATCACCAGGTTCAAACACCACCTTCCTTCATTCCTTGTTGACATGGGATGCATATTGCTCAGTTCGTTTTTCAATATGTTGCCTGTTGTTCCCACAGCCTTGTATGGGTTGTAACTGTTGTCAACTAGGTTTACATGTGCAAGAAAGTAAAGCCACATTGAAGGGCAAAAAGGTAAAATCACATGGAAGGGCAAGAACGTAAAATCGCTGCGTAAGCCTTATTAGGGTTTCATGGAGTAAAGTATATAATGGTCTTGGAAGACAAAGAATGGGGTGTCGGCAATGTTGAGCATTCAAAAAAACCTAGACAACTGACCAACCAAAGAGAACACCAAACCCTATACGGAAGAACATTAACGGCAAGGACGAAGAGAGTAAACAGTGCAGCCAACGGACGAATCGGGTGAACAATAGCCGTCGTGAACAGTAACCTCGTGAACAGTATCGTCGTGAACAATAGCCATCATCGAAAAAAGAAGAGAAACCTGACGGCCGACGAACAGTACACGGCAAAACAAAGAGAAGCATGGCCAAAATTAGATTTGGGGGCTGAACAAAGAACAAAGGCGGACGGCCGAAGCAATTGAGCAGCTGTCGACAGGAAAGAGAGAGAAAATGCAGCCGACAGATGAAGAGAGAGAAAACGCAGACCAGAGAAGGAGAGAAACCCGTGAGGAACGGCACACCACTGGTACACCATTGGTCGGCGAGGAGACGACACAGCTGGACGGCCGAAAGTGGGTGGACGGCAAAGACCTATACGGCCATAGAAGAGAGAGATACCGACAGCAACAAAGAACAACCGTTGAGAGAGAGAAAGAGAAGATGGCCAGAACTGAGGAGTCGATACGGCCAAAATCAGATCCAATTGGACGGTGAGATAGATTCAGCTGGACAGTGAGAGAGAAACCACTGGCAGAATTGAAGACGGACGAAGAGAGAGAAATCCGGCGGGAAGAGAGAGAAATCCAGCGAGAAGAGAGAGAAATCCGGCGGTAAGAGAGAGAAATTCGATGAGAAGAGAGAGAAATCCGATTGGACAGCAAGAGAGAGAGAAACTGACAAGCGAGTCGTGAGACAGTGAGATCGTGAGACAAGGAGACGGGTGAAATCGTAAGATGGTGAAAGCAAGAATTGTGTGAGACAACCTACAGAAAGAATTCGGTGAAGCATTGAACTCAACATATTTCTAGATTTCTTCAAAAAAGGTTAGTGAGCGTTGCGGTGAACTTCTAAGCGATAGTGCAGTAGCCTTTCAATTCAACAGAGGCAAGACAAGCTAGAAGAAGGGTAGACACAGTAAGTGACACTCTTTGTATTGTATTTGCTTAGTAATTGCAATAGTGAAAGGAGCAGAGAATTAAAGACATCCATTGTAACCTGAATTCTCAAGTATAGTGGATAATCTCGGTAGAAGGAGAGTCCCTACCACCATGGATGTACGTCATGTTGATGGAACCACGTAAATCTCGTGTGTCCTTAATTTGCTTTACGTTCTGTGCTTTGAATTGAGTTGTGAATACAGCTAAAGTATCAACCAACCCATAACTTAATGAAGACCTAAACAAGAACATCCGTATTGTCTATTAGGCAAGGTGTCTAAAAGGTGACTTTGAGGACTATTGTAATTAATAGGTAGCAATAGATCCACCTTAGTCGAGTCTGAGAAAGAGTTTGCTTTTAAGAAGAGATTGAAGTTGTTCACTTACCTACGAATTGCGAATTGTGGTGATACTGATTCACCCCCCCTCTCAGTATCACAAACTAGTAGATCCTAGGGAGAAGTCGGGAACTTCATTGCCGCACCTTCTCATGCAATTTTTAATCATGTTAGCCTTGCGTTCACCATCTAAGCTGGCATACTCATTGACAGGTATAGGTGCCAAATCCAAAGGAGTTAACGGATTAAAATCATATACAATTTCAAATGGAGAGTAACTAATAGCAGAATGAACACTCTATTATACGTAAACTCGACTTGTAGTAAACAATCTTCCCATGTTTTCAAATTTGTTTAAATAATAGCATGCAAAAGAGTAGAATGAGATCAATTAACCACCTCAGTCTGCCCATCAGTTTGTAGATGACATGTAGTTGAAAACAATAGCTTAGTACCTAACTTACCTCACAAAGTCTTCCAAAAGTAGCTTAAGAACTTTGTATCTCAGTCTAAAACAATGCTTCGTGGCATGCCATGTAAGTCAGCCACATTGTTTGCATCATCAGTAATATGGCATGGGATGAAGTGGGCTATCTTTGAAAATCTATCAACAACAACCAAGATAGAATCCATACCCCTTTTTGTACGTGGCAATCCTAGTACAAAGTCCATAGATAAAACAACCCAGGTGATACGAACTCCAATTATATGTAAATGGAACCCAACACCAATGTTGGTATAGGATCATTCTAATAAAGGTTAAGGGATTTGAAGTTTTGACCCAATGATTATAAACAACCAAGAACCAGAACAATAACATTCAGATGCCACTCCTAACAACAACAACGTTGAAGAAGATAAGTCTATCGAACCAACACACTCAAGTATGAAAGTTTAGAATTAGTTCTTAAAAAACCGGAGAAATAGCTCATACACTCATGAAAATGGGTCTGCCTCCTCCAGCCACCCTTTTTGCTCTTTTTATATGCTAAACCCCAAAACCCTAGCTAATAAGATGGGCTTATTAAGGAAATTCGTCCAACCCACTAACTAATAATAAAATCCTATGAAAATAACCCATAAGATGCTGAAATTTGTTTAACCCACTACATAATAATATATCCCATGAAAATAATCCATTTAAATGCCCAAACATGGGCTCCCAAATCCAACTTCCTTCCCAAGGCTATAGTTCTCAAATTCCTCCACAGATGACACATTTGCAAGCCTTGGTGAAGCCTCTATCATCCTTAACTCGTACCTAGCAACTTCTTGATAGTAAATGTCACATAACAAGTTGTTGAGAGCTTCCTTTATTTTCTTAGACCTTGCCCTTGTCATTGGTCCTCCAAGGTTTTGCAAAGTATCAACTCCCTTGTTGATTTGAGCTAGTACAATATGGCTTCCATCACCAGGGATGGCTAGGTATGGGTAAAGGGGTATACAAGCCATGGGGTAAAACTCTAGATTTAGCCTATTTGTATGTTATGCATTTCTCACATATCCTCTCAACATTTAGTTTCATGCATGGCCAAAAGAACTATTCATATAGGACATTTAGGGTTTTCCTAACTCTGAAATGACCCATTAGACTATCCTCATGAGCTTCTCTTACAACCAACTTCCTCAAAGTACTTATAGGCATGCATAAATGATTTTCCCTAAATAAGAAACCCTTATGCCTATAAAACTTCTCAAAGGCTGACGTCTCACATGCTCCATACACATTAGCAAAGTCGGGATCATTCACATATAAATCCTTAATTTGTTCAAATCCTAATAAGTTTGTAGTAAGTATAGAGATAAGGGCATACCTGCGAGATAATGCATCAGCTACCACATTTTCCTTACCTTGTTTATATTTGATGATGTAGGAAATGTCTCAATGAATTCAATCCATATGGCATGTCTTTTGTTCAACTTTCCTTGTCCCTTCAAGTGCTTCAAAGATTCATGGTCAGTATGGATGACAAACTCCTTGGGCCAAAGGTAATGTTGCCATGTTTTCAAAGCCCGTACTAATGCATACATTTCTATATCATAAGTAGGGTAATTAAGGCTTACTCCACTTAGCTTTTCACTAAAGTAAGCAATTGGACGCCTTTCCTACATCAAAACAGCTTCAATGCCAAAACTTGAAGCATCACACTTAATCGCGAAAGCTTTTGCAAAGTTAGGTAAAGCAAGTAAGGGTGCAAAACTTAATTTTTCCTTTATGCAATTAAAAGCCTTGTCTTGGTCACTACCCCACCTAAAACTCATGTTCTTTTTGATAAGCTCAGTGAGTGGTGCAGCAATGGTGCTAAAGTCCTTAACAAAGCATTTATTGAAACTATCTAAACTATGAAAGTTACGCACATCACTAATTGACTTAGGTGTAAGCCAATCTTGAATTGTCTTAACTTTTTTCTCGTCAACCTCAACACCTTTAGCATTGACAACATAGCCAAGAAATGTGATCTAATTAGTACAAAAGGAACATTTCTGTAATTTAGCATACAATTTCTCAAAACGTAAAACACTTACAATAGAATGTAAATGATCCAGATGCTCTTATAGGGTTTTACTATTGACCGAAATATCATCAAAATACACAACTATAAATTTACCAATGAAGGGACACAAAACATGATTAATTAGTCACATAAAAGTGCTTGGTGCATTAGTGAGACTAAATGGCATAACAAGCCATTCATATAAACCATACTTAATTGTGAAAGCTGTTTTCCACTCATCTCCCTCTCTCATCCTAATCTGATGATATCCACTTTTCAAATCAATCTTAGAATAGACACATAAACCATGCAATTCATCCAACATGTCATCTAATCTAGGTATGGGGTGACAATACTTTACAATGATTTTCTTGAATGCTCGACAATCAACACATATCCTTCAAGTCCCATCTTTTTTGGGTATAAGTAGGACAGGAACAACACATGGACTCATGCTTTCCCTCACATAACCTTTAGATATAAGCTCCTCAACCTACCTTTTAAGCTCCTTTGTCTCCTTAGGATTACTCTTATATGTTTGCCAGTTAGGGATGGATACACCTAGGATGAAATCAATTTGATGCTCAATTCCTCTATTAGGTGGCAATCCACTTAGGACATCATTAGGAAACACATCTTCAAATTCCTGCAATAAAGCAACAACAACACTAGGCAAAGAGGGGTCAAGCTTGTTAATGTTAAAATAAGCCTTCTTGTACAAAAGTACGATCATAGGTTGTTTGGCATAGAATGCTCTTTTGACATCACTTTCTTTTGCATAGAGACTTTCTCTTTTCTTCTCTTTCCCTATATCCTCACGTTTTCTCTTCTCTTTTCTCTTTTATCAATCTCTTTTTTCTGTTCACTCTCATTTTTAATTCTGAATTGATCCTTATAAGCTTGTTAAGGTGATAATCGTATAAGAGTGACAGGTTTTTCATTCATTACAAAGGAATATTGATTCTTGAAGTCATCATGCATAACTCGCCTGTCAAATTGCCATGGTCTTCCTAATAGAATATTGCCCACATACATAGGTACAACATCACATAAAACTTCATTATGGTACCTTCCAATAGAAAATGATATGAGCACTTGCATATTTACCTTGACTTCGCCACTCTCATTCAACAATTGAAGCTTATATGGCCTAGGATACTTCATGGTATGTAAATCTAGCTTCTCAACCATAGTTGTGCTAGCAACATTAGTGCAACTCCCACCATCAATAATCATACTACATACCTTATCTTCAATGAGACACCTTGTTTGAAAGATGTTATCTCATTGCATCTCATTTTCGTCCTTTACTTGTACATTCAATGCTCGCCTTGTAACAAGAGCTACTCCATTAACTGGATACTCCTTTCCATCACTTTTACCCTCTAATGATGGCACAGAATCATCATCTGATTCACTTTCAGTTTCAACATCACCATTACTTCTTAAGATCATAACACACTTATTTGGACATTGAGATGCAATGTGACCCCTGCCCAAACACTTAAAACATTTAACATCTCTATTTCTACTTGGATAGAGTTCAAAATTACTTGTCTCCTTGCTAGAACCCACATTCTTGTGCTTGGGTAGCTTGGCTATGGACTTGTAATTAGCCATCTCGTCCCTTTTACTCTAATTTGACTTCCAAGATGAGGTAGAACCTGAATTCTGCCCAAACCGTGTGGAGCCCTTTCGTTTAAGTTGCCTTTCAACTTTCATTACCATGTACACCATGTCTTCTAATTCCACATAGTGTTGCAATTCAACCACATTTGCTATGTCCCTATTTTAGCCCTTACAAAAATCGAGTCATGGTTACCTCTCTATCTTCTTCTACATTTGCCCTAATTATGGTAATCTCCATCTCCTTGTGGTAGTCCTCCAAACTTTTGGTGCCCTGAGTGAGCCCTTGCAACCTTTGGTACAACTCCCTGTAATAGTAATTAGGGACAAACCTCATCCTCATGATAGCCTTCATCTCTTCCCATGTATCAATAGGTCGCTCATGATTCCTTCTCTTAGTCAAAACAAGTTGATCCCACCAAATAATAGCATAATCAGTAAATTCAACTACAGTAAGCTTTACCTTTTTCTCCTTGGAATAGTTGTGGCAGTCAAAGACCAATTCAACCTTTTTCTCCCATTCTAGGTATGCATTTGGATCATTTTTACCTTGGAATGGAGGAATTGTCATTTTAATACTGCCCAAATTATGGTCATAGGTGCCTTGCCTCCCAAATTCTCTTCGATCCCTTCTATTGTTAACAATTCTAACCACAGTAGTTTGATCGTCAAATTTATCATCTTCTACATCATCTTCATGATCATAGGCACATCTCAACTACCTTCTTACTGTAAGAGCCTCATATTCCCCATGCCTCTTTTGCAACTCTGCTATTCTATTAGCTTGTTCCTCCATCCTCTCTTTCATATCATCAAATCTAGTATTCATGCGCATAAATTGTTGTTGTATAACTTTGATCATAAAGGACACATCACCAGCTCCCTCCAGAGCTACACCTTTGTCTTTGGATATTATAATATTACTTCTACACAAAATAATTAGGATACCTCACAGAACACTCCCTCACGTGTGTCACTCAAAAGATGATGTCACACTCCCTCGTGTTTACACTCTTTATGGCTTTTTCTTTATATAAACTTTCACTCTTACCTTTTACCACTCAAATTTCCCCTTTTAGTTCTATAAAGAACTAAACAATGTAAATCAAGGATATTGATTTTGAACAGAATAAGATAAATAGTATAAAATTTAACAAATTGGAGAACAAGGAATCAAAAATGAAAAAAGGATATCAAGGCAAACGAATTTAATGAACTAAACTCACAAAATCAAGATAGGGGTAGTATAACCTAAAGGACAAACTAGGGTAACAAAATAGGAAAATAGATGGTAGAATTGGAGTTGAGCAAGAAAACTTTATTATTATTGTGACCATTACGACCAAACTGTTAACCTTATTAATAACTTGAATTTGATGTTCTCTTTCTTTTGTTCTTCTTCCTTCTTTTTTTCTTTTTTTTCCTTTTTTTTTTCTCAACACAAAACAATAGTAGAATACTTAGATACAACAATTAGAATTGAAAATTTCCTGTTTATGAGCTTAAACAAACAAGCAAAGAGAGAAAGATTGCAAACAAACAGATTTGTGCATTTGAATGGTAATGCATATAATAAACAAACCAAACAGAAATAAATAAATCACAAGGTAGAAAATTGAAGAGTGAGTGGATTCAACCTGATTTAGAACTAGGTTCTGATACCAATTGATACGGAAAACCCCAAAAAGACGTGGCTTAGGGACCCAACGCACACAAGGAATCAAAGAACAACTGGGAAAGCTAAACCAGAGTTTAATATCACAAACCCTAGACCCACCCTTCAAAGGAACACAAACCTAGGGTATTTAAGAAGGATATGGACGCCACACTCCAGAAAAGGAAGGAATTGGGAGTGATAAGTCGATTAGAATGTCACAAGAAGAAGTACCTCTTGATAAGTTCTTTAGTCCTTAAAAGAACCGAGGAAGAAAAACCCTTGCTTTCTATTTCACTCAAAGTTGTCTGATTTTCCAAAACTTACAAGGGGTGCCTATTTATAGGCTAAGATAGCAACAACGTGCACAGATAGTAGCAATGGCATGAGCAGCAGGAGTAGCTCTTGTGGATAGTAGGCGTAGTGCATACGGACAGTAGCAGCATGTCCAGGAGGCTATACCTGTAAATGTAGCACGCCCAGCAACCAAAACAGTGACAACAATGCGTGTGGACAGAAGCAGTAGCGCACGTAGACAACAGCAGTGTGTACGAATAGCAGATGCAGCATGTGAGGATAGTAGTAGCACATGTGGCAGTAATAACAGCACGTGCAAACAACAGCAACACAAATAGATACTAGTAGTAGCACATGCAAACATTAAGGCAATGCAATGAGCAGTAATAGTAGTGCATGCAGGCAACACCGACAACAAGTGAGACAACACTGGTAGCAAAGGAAGGAGAAGATCCACTAGAAATCTATACACATCGAGTGATCATTTTCCAGGAAAGTTTTCACTATAAACTCTTGATAAACTCGTTGAATATGGGTGGGATACCCTTAGAGTGATCGAGTGATCAACTCCTTGATTGGGAGATTGTTGTAAGTGGTTAAGGAGTAGTCCTTCCACAAGTGGTTAAGGAGTGATCTTTTCACAACATTATTGTATCCTTTGATAATAAAAGTGGATTGTGTGATTTAGGAGTGATCCTATCACACTGTGGACATAGCTCACACATTGTGGGTGAACCATGTAAAAATTTTTGTGTATTCTTGGGGGCTTGTCCATATGCATTGATTTTTTATTTGTACAATCACACTTACATAAAGAAGAAAAATAAAAAATTAGATCATCAACTTTAACAAGTCATAGATGTTAAATTCAGATTGATTTGTAAAAAGATGATATCTCACACTAATTCACTCCCCTCTCAATGTGAGACCTAAAAGGATCCTTATTAAGTGGTATCAAAACTGGATCCTTTGTTGATCCAATTTTTCTACCTTGAATTAAAGTTATGTATTGCTGTATAAGTTCTTATCTCTACTGTTGCTTGAGCTCATGGATAACATGAACAGTGTTAACAGCAAAGGCATCCCTACTTTTGATAGACAAAATTATTAGTTATGGAAGAATAGAATGCTTCTATATTTGATGTCCCTTGGTCTTGATGGGTTTGAGTTTGTTGTTAATGGCTTGATCCCTATTGTTGAAGGTGATCCTATGATACCGGCTAATAAGAAGAATTTGGAGTGTGATGGAAAGGTGAGAAATGCCTTATATGCCTCCTTCTTAAATAAAGAATTCACCAAGGTGATGGCGTGCAACATAGCCAATCAAATCTGGGACAAACCATAGAACATTTATGAAGGGGACAAGATTGTGAAGGAAGCCAAGCTATAAATCTAGAGGAGTAGATTCAAAGACATAAATATGCAAAATGATGAGACTGTGGATGCGTTCTTCACAAAAGTCAACGAAATTATGTGCTCTATCAGAGCTTATGGAGAAGAAATCCACGATGCCACTATGGTAAGAAAAATACTTAAAACCTTGTCGGAAGCTTACAATGCCAAAGTCTTTTCCATAAAAGATAGAGATCTAGATAGGTTGCCCTTAGATTACTTGCACAGCATATTGGTGGCTTATGAAATGAGAATAGTCTCAATGAAGAAAGAAAAGATGTCTAAGGTAGAGAAGGAGCTGGCCTTTAAGGCAATGAAGAAGTTAAGGATTAAAGACCAAGAAGAGGAATCCATTAGCAGTTCTAGAGAAGAAGATGGTGATATTGAACTAGATGAGGTCATAACATATATCACCAACAATATGAGGAAAGGAAAAGGGAAGTACAAGGGAAAATTACCCTTGAAGTGCTTTAGCTGTGGAGCAATTGGGCACTTTGCTGTGGATTGCCCAAAGAGAAGAGAAGCAAACAGTGAGGATGATGATGAGCCAGTCCCAAGGAGGAGGACAAAGCAATCCAGCTACTCTAAAGCTAAAAATTTAGGTGCCAAAGGAAAAAAGAAATTCTTCATATCCAAAAGAAAAAATTTTCTAAGCAAGCTAGATGAAGAGGATTTTGAAGAAGTTGATGATGATTCCGATGATGAGGCTGTAAAGGATTTGCTAGTCTCAAGCAGATGATGATCAAGGCTCTTCAAGTGATGAGGAATCAATAGAAGAGGATGAGGATGAGTTAATGCAGCAACTTGAGAATGAATTGAGAGCTTGTTTACATAAAAATAGCAAGCTGTAAAAAGAGGTAAAACATCTCAAGAAGCTATATGAAAATTTTGTTGTTGATGAATCTAATCTCCAGGTGAAAGAAAAGGAGTTTGAAGCAAAAGAGGAGGAGTACTTGAAAAGTATTGATGAGTTGATTGTACTTTGAGGTAGAGTGAGGCAAGGTACACGAAGATCTTGGTTTTGATTTGTTAGGAGAGATTTGTGGAAGATGTGAAAGGGTTGGACACATTACTGCCTAGTCAAAGAATGCAAAGGAGAACACACCAACCATTGCTGTCCGGTCAAGGAATGCAAAGGAGAACACCTACACATGCTCCCACATTTGGCCAATAAAGAAGAGGACGAAGAGAAATGACTATGGTTGTGGAAGTAGCCTTAAAAGCTTCCAAGAAAGAAAAGTCGTGGATCCTGAATAGTGTCTACTCTTCACATATGACAGGAGACTCCAAGATGTTCAAAGAAATAGTAAAATATGATGGAGGATCAGTCATACTTGGCAAGGATGGTACCTTAAAGATTAAAGGTATTGGTGCTGCTGAAATTGGTGCAGAAAAGCTAAAATCAAAGAAAATGCTTTATGTTTGAAGCGTTAAAACACAATTTCATTAGTGTTAGCTAGCTTTGTGATGAAGGACATGAAGTTACTTTCAACAAGAGTGGTTGCACAATAAAGAGATTAAGAGATGGTGCTGTCCTTATTAAGGGTGAAAGAATAAATGAAAACTTATACCAAGTTTTTAGAAGCAAGAACACATGCTACATGAGCTCCAAAGATGAGAATTTGTTATGGCATAGGAAATTGGGACATTTTGGACAAAAGAAGCTGTACTTAAGTATTCAGCCAACCCCTAAAGGCTGAGGTATTCTCTAACCCCTCTCTCATTCCCTTTTTTATTATTCTTTGGATTTGTTGCTAAAGGGGAAGATATTTTGCATAAATCCAAAGAAGGTATATATTTATAAAAAGGGGGAGTAGCTTGATGGATAAAGGGGGAGAACTTGTTAAGGGGGAGAAGTAGAAGGGGGGAGTAGTAGAAAGGGGGAGTAGCAAGTGATGCATGTTTTAAGGGGAGTTGTGAATGACAATGTGCAAGGGGAGCAGTAAATGTCGACAACTGTTATATGTGCATTGTTGGATTTAATCTGTTGCTAATAAATCCAAAGGGAGAGATTGTTGAGTTCATATTTGATGGCTAATGTTGGATTTGTTGTTAACACCATCTCACACGGTTATATGTGTTGATTTGAGGTTATGAATGTCGTTGAGATACAGAGAGGTCATTGAAAAAACCGGTGATGATAGGTCAACCTTGATGTTGAGGAGTCAATATTGACCGTGACCCTAAATTTTAGGAGTCAAGATTGACCATCGACCATTGACCCTAAATTTTAGGAAGTCACTATTGACCATTAAACCTAAATCTTAGGACTCAAATCTGGTCGTTGATTGAAGGGCAACCTTTGGGAATCAACGATGGCCGTTGATGATCATGTAACCCTAATCTCAAGGCTTTATAAATACCCCTATATGTCATGCAAGAAGGGGGTGTGCTATAGAAAATTGAGAGAGCTGGCCAAAGAGAGGTGAACAGCAAACCTAAAGCCAAAAGGAGAGGTGAACGGCAAGAAAGGAGGTAACCACCAAGGAAGGTGCAGCCAACCAAGAGGAAGAGCAAGGTAACCAACCAAAAGGGAGAGCAAGGCAGCCAGCTAAGAGGAAGAATAATGTAGCCAGCCAAAATGGAAAGCAAGGCAGCTAGCCAAAAAGGAGAGACATGTAGCAGCCATACCAAGGAGAGGTGCAGTAGCCAACCACACAAAAACCTAATTGCTGTAGTTAGCCAAGAGGGAGAGAGAGGTAGCAAGGAGTGTAATAGCCGGCCATCACAAGCTTGATTGCAGCAACCGGCCATCACAAGGCTACTAGCAGGAACCACTAGTAGGTCTTACAACAAGGAAGACAAACTAGTAGGTCCAGCAGCAAAGGAGACAAACTAGGAGGTCATACAGCAAAGGAGACAATTCGGGAGCCTATACTAGAACCAGGCAAACCAAAAGCAATCCGGGAGCCTATATCAGAACCAGCAGCAATTAGGGAGCCTATACCAGCACCAACAACATTAGTAGGAGGTTCTGCACCAGTAGCACCAGTAGGCATGCACTAGAAGCAGGAAGTGCCTGCACCAGCAAACCAATAGCCCTGCACTAGCAGCAATAGTAGGAGGTCCCTGCACCAGCAAACCAGCAAGTGTGCACCAACAGCACCAGAAGGAGGTCCCGACACCAGTAAACCAGCAAGCGTGCACTAGCATCACCAACAGGAGGTCCTTGCACCCGCAAACTAGCAAGCATGCACCAGCAGCACCAATAGGAGTTTCCTGCACTAGTAGCACATCCAAGAGGTGTCCTTGCTCTAACAGCATGTCCAGGAGGGTATACCAGCACCAGCAACACGTTCGAAAGACTATACCAGCAAGTGCAGTGCATCCAGAAACCAAATCAATAAGTGCAACGCACCCAGTAGCCAAAGTAGAGATAGCAGCATGTGCAGATGACAATAGGAGAACGTGCAAGCAATTATACCAGCCCGTGCTCATGCGAATAGTAGCAGTGACACAAGTAGACAGCAGTAGCTACATGGATAGCAGCAGCAGTGCAAGTAGACAGCAGCAACGCTCACGGATAACAGAAGCGACGCGAGCAGACAGTAGCAGCGACACAAGCAAACAGCAACAGTGACACGAGCAGACAACAGCAGTGCGTGCAGTTAACAATAGCAACACGAGCAGACAGCAGTAGTGTGCGCTATCACAAACATACTAGTTTCTGCTCATGACTGTGCAGCACATAGCTTTCCCTGCACCCTTTGTAGAAGCTAAGTCAGCCTTTCCCCTTGGATAGTGAAGAAAGTGTAGAGCACCACTGAAAACACAAGAGAGAATGATGAGATAAAGGAAACACTATATTATATTTAAGAGAGAGTACAAGTAAATTGGATGCCTTCCACCCTTGGGGCTAATCCCCTTTACATACAACTCTACCACCTAAATGGATGGCTGGGATTCATCTAATCTAATAGCTATAATGAAGGTTCTAGAGAATTCTACAAAGATCTCTAGAAATCTACATAATCAAGAGAATTCTATAATAAGGTGGAATGTTTTAGGGTCCTAGTAGCCTCTTCATCCTTCAAGATTTTACTAGGCTCCTTTAGTACCTTCCAGGGTGTTTCACTCTCACCCACCTAATTCTTTGACACCCTTATCGAGTCCTTGTATTCTTGAAGTTGTTGTTAAAATTACCACATATCTTCTTTGCTTTCCCAAGTTGCTTCACTCTCGGGCAATCCCTTTCATTTGATCAAGTATTCAGTGCTTGGTAGTGTACCACGTTTTCAAACAATGTGTTTGCCAAGCACTTCTCCGACCTCTTTGTCATAGGACTTTACCACAGGGGGAGCTCTATTGGAGACTCCACATCTTGGGTCTTCCTGCTCTTCCTTGAATGGTTTGAGCATACTCACGTGGAAGACTGAGTGGATTTTCAAGTTTTTGGACAGATCCAGTTTGTAAGAGACCTTACCAACCTTCCTGAGGACTGATTAAGGTCCCTCATACCTGCTTATTAGACCCTTATGGACGGAATGAAAAGCTTTGAATTGTTGGGGCAAGATTTATATTCTGCACTAGCACCAGCAGCGGGTGACACAACACCAACAGCAAAGCAAGGAGAAGATTCATATTTTGCACTAGTAGTCTATATACATTAAGTGATCATTTTCTAGGAAAGGTTTCACTATAAACTCTTGATAAACTAGCTAAATAAGGGTGAGATACCCTTAGAGTGATTGGGAGATCAACTCCTTGATCGAGAGATCATTGAAAGTGGTTAAGGAGTAGTCTTTCCATAAGTGGTTAAGGAGTGATCCTTCCACAACATTGTTGTATCCCTTGAGAACAAGAGTGGATTGTGTGATTTAGGAGTGATCCTATCACACTGTGGACGTAGCTCACACATTGTGGGTGAACCATGTAAAATTTGTCATGTGTTCTTGGGTGCTTGTTGTCAAGGACTTGGCCTTGATCAACCAACAACCCGTGCGACACTAGCAATTCACTTGACTCGAATGCTAGTTCAGCCTTCTCTGAGAGCTAGAATACTACTCACAGAAGATAGAAAGAAGCACACAAAGTAAACAAGAGATATGGAGAACTTAGAGAATACTATATTGCTTTAACAATACAAATACACAATTGCTTGGATGTCTTACAAATTAGGTCCCTAAGGCTATATATAGTCATCCACCTCCTCAATGGATGGTTAGGATCTATTCGATCTAACAGTTACTATTCTCTTTCTAGAGTATTCTGCATAACTCTACACTTTACAAGAAGATAAGGGAGTTATCTACAAGATTCTAGAGGCTTCTACCTAGTTTTGGAATTATGGAGTGATATCTGGAATAAGCCTCTTTAGTAGCTCAATTTGGGCTACTTTGTGTGCACGTGACATTATCCCCCACTCAATTTGGCGACGCCCTCATCGCGTCCCTCTTATATGTCTTGATTACATCCATGTTGCTCCACAAATTTAGCTCATGTTCCCAACTTGCCTTACTATTAGGCAATCCTTTCCATTTAACAAAGTACTCGACATAATTCGGATGGGTGCCTCTCCTTGGAATGACGTGATGCACCAATATTTCTTCGACATTATGATCTGGCATTGTTGTTATGGCTATAAGGGCTCTTTTTGATTTACCTCTGCTCGGTTCCCCCTTATCAGGATGGTAAGGCTTTAGCAAGCTTACATGGAATACTAGATGCATCTTGAGGTGTGATGGTAAAGTTAATCGGTAAGCTAGCTTGCCAATCCTCAAATTTAAAACTAGATTTTGTCAATTCAAGGAACAAAAAAGGCATAGAAGGGATATAGAATGTGGCAAAGAAAAAGAACAAAAGAACAACTCAAATTTAGATAAGTGATATGGGAAAAAGATGAATTAGGAATGTGAATAGGCAACAAACACCAAATTTGCTTTAACTATGACTTTCACTCCAAAGATACAAGATAACACCACCACCTTAAAGATATAGGTTATGAAGCACTCACCACTCCAAGGAATCCACCAAAGAGATACAAAGGTGCTAGGGTCACCACTCAATGGAATCCACAATAGAGAATAGAACTTGGGAGAATTTTCTTCAAATCATTTAGGATAAGAGTTTTTGTTTTTTTTTTTCCTAATTAATCACCAAAGTCTCTAAACAAATACATGAGAAAGCTATAAATAAAAGACTTTGGAATATCCCCTTTATTAAGCCCATATTTAATGGCTAATATTGGATTTGTTGTCAACAGCATCTCACACAATTATTTGTGTTGATTTGATGTTTTGAATATCATTGAGATGTAGAGAAGTCATTGGTCAATACCGTTGATGGTAGGTCAACTCTAAGGTCAATGAGTCAATGTTGACCATTGACCCTCAATTTTAGGGGTCAAGGCTGACCGTTGACCCTTGTCCATTAACACTAAATTTCAGGAAGTCAATGTTAACCATTGACCCAAAATTTTAGGAATCAAATCTGGTCGTTAATTGTAAGGCAACCCTTGGGAATCAATGCTAACCATTGATGATTGTGCAACCCTAAATCTCAAAGCCTATAAATATATCCATGCATCTTTCAAAATGTGTGTGTGCTACAAAAAAGAGACCGACCAGTTGCAAAGAGAGAATGACAAAAAGAGAGGTAGCCACCAAAAAGAGAGTGACCAACCAAGGAAGGTGCAGTGGTAGCTGGCCAAGAGTTCAGCACCAAGGAAAGGTACAGCTGACCAAGAGGTGATAGTAGCCACTAAAAGAGACAGCCACACCAACTGAAAGAGGAGTTGTAGCAACCGACAACCTTATCGGAGGGAGAAGAAGGCAACCACACCAAACTAGAGGAGACATGTAGCAACCAACCAACCACCTAAGGAAGACATTATAGCAACCAATCAAGGAGAGGTGCAATAGCTGGTAAACTGATCAAGGAGAGGTGTAGTAACTGGCAAACCAATAAAGGAAAAGGTGTAATAACCATCCAAAGGAGGTGCAGTAGCCACCCAAAGGAGAAGGTATAGTTGCCACTGAAGAAGGAGAAAGCAGCTTGCAGCACAACTAGTAATTGCAGTAGCAAGCACAACCAACATAACAATCGACAGCAAGTGAATCACAACCAATAGCTTGAAGAACCGCCAGCAGGGCAAGCAGCACCAGTAGGGGAAGAGAACTTACCTAGGCAACAAGTGAGGCAACCTGGCAAGGTAACAGGTGAGACAACTTGCCAAGGTAGCAAGGGAAGAGAACCCACTAAGGTAGCAGGTAAGGCAACCTGCCTAGGCAATAGGTAAGGCAACATGCCAAGGCAACAAGTACAGTAGCACCAGTAGAAAAGGAAGGAGAAGATCCATGTTTTGCACTCGCAACCTATGCACATTAAGTGATCCTTCTCAGGAAAATGTTAGTTACAAACCTTTTGATAAACTTGTTGAAAAAGGTGGGATACCCTTGGAGTAACCGAGAGATCAATCCATTGAGTGATCGAGAGATCAACTCTTTGATCATGAGATCATTGTAAGTGGTTAAGGAGTGATCTTTCCATGACATTAATTGTATCCCTTGATAACAAGAATGGCGTAGTCTGTATGTGTTTAAATATGCTGGTTGATACCATGGATAGCATGAATAATGTTAACAACAAGGACATTCCCATTTTTTATGGACAAAATTATCAGTTATAGAATAATAGAATGCGAAAATATATGATGTCACTTAGTCTGGATGCATTTGAATCTGCTGTTAATGGCTTCATCCCTATTGCTGAAGGTGATGCTATGACACCTATTAATAAGAAGAATTTAAAGTGTGATTGAAAGGGAAGAAATGCCTTATATGCCTCCTTATCAGACAAAGAATTCACCAAAGTAATGGGGTGTAGCATAGCCAAACAAATTTGGGACAAACTGAAGAATATTTACAAAGGAAACAAGGTTATGAAGGAAGTCAAGCTACAAATCTGGAGGAGCATATTTGAAGACATAAAGATGCTGAATGATGAATTTGTGGATGCCTTTTTTACAAGAGTAAATGAAATTGTATGCTCTATTAGAAGCTATAGAGAGGAGATCAATGATGCTACCGTGGTAAAGAAGATACTTAAAACCTTACTAGAGGCTTTTAATGCCAAAGTTTCCTTTATTGGTGGCTTATGAAATGAGAATAGCCCTAATGAAGAAGGAAAAGAAGTCTAAGGCAAAGGAGTTGGCTTTCAAGGCAATGAAGAAATTAAAGATTAAAGAACAAGAAGAAGAATCCAATAGTAGCTTTGAAGAAGAAGATGGTGATAGTAAATTTGATAAAGTCATGTCATACATTACCAAAATTATGAGGAAAGGAAAAAAGAAGTACAAGGGAAAATTACCTTTAAAGTGCTTTAGTTGTGGAGGCATTGGGCACTTTGCTATGGATTACCTAGAAAGAAAAGAAGCAGATAGTGATGACGATGATGAGCCAGCCCCAAAGAGAAGAACAAAGAAATCTAGCTGAAGTTCCCAACTTCACCTTAGGATCTACTAGTTTGTGATACTGAGAGGGGGGTGAATCAGTATCACACCCCTTAAAAAAACCCCTGATAATTTAAGCCAAAAACGAACTCTTTCCTAGATTCAACAAAGGTTGATCTATTGTTACCTACTGATCACAATAGTCCCCAAAGTTACTTTTCAGACACCTTGCCTATTAGACGAATCGGTTGTTCTTAACTAGGTCTTCTTTTAGGTTATAGGTTTGATGATTCTTTAGCTGTGTTCACAACTCAATTCAAAACACAGAATGTAAATTCAAAGCAAGGACACGAGAGATTTACGTGGTTCCGTCAATGTGACATACTCCATGGTGGTAGAGTTTCTTCCTCTACCAAGACGATCCACTATACTTGAGAACACCAGTGTGGCATTCCTTATGATTACAATGGATGTCTTAATCTTCTACTCCTTTCACTATTGCAAATACAAAGCAATCACAATACAAAGAGTGTCACTTATTGTGTCAATCCTTCTTCTAGCTTGTGTTGCCTCTGTTTGATTTGAATAGGCTGCTTCACTACCGCTTAGAAGATCACCAAAACACTCTCTAACCTCACTTGAAGAAATCTGAAAAATTCGTTGCGTTCTCTCAAATGCTTCACCGAATTTCTTCTCTAAGTTGTCTCACCCAACTCCTGGTCTCACCATCTCACGGTCTCACTGTCTCACTATCTCACCATTTCACCCTTTTCTGGTCTCACCAATTTTGGGTCTCATGGTGTGTTCTGATGTCACACATTTCACCCTTTTTTGGCCTCACGCCTTACCTAGTCTCACGTCTCACTTGGTGTCACGCCTCACCTGATCTCACGGTGTTTCACCCTTTTCTCGTCTCCCACGTTTTTGGTCTGTTTTTCATCGTCACACGTTTCTGGTCTACTCTCGCCGTCGCACGTTTTTGGTCTGTTCACACCGTCGCATGTTTCTATTCTAATCTCACTTGGTCTCACCTACTCCAGGTCTGATCTGGTCTCACCCGTTCCAAGTCTGGTCTGGTCTTACTTGGTCTCACAGATTCTGATATTCCGGTGTGCTCTAGTCTGTATCTCCAACGTTTTCTGGTCTCACTGGTGTCTCGTTTATCCCTTTTCTGGTCTGTATCAGTGTCCCCTTTTTTTGGTGTGTGCGTGCTGCCCTAAAAAGAGATAAGTCTTGGTTTATATACTACCTTCTATGAAAACCCTAGTAAGGCTTACTTGAGCTACGACGAATTTCCTTTTGTACCCCTCCATGTGGCTTCATATTACTATTCCATTCAAAATTCAGCATTATCCTCCTTCTTAATTTATTTTTCTCAAGCAATGCTATGTCACACTAAGACTTAAACAATGCTAAATTCCCTCTACAAGTTCACTCCAAGGAGATCACTTTACGAGGTTATTAGACATACTAGTCTTATCCTGTAATTCCTGAAATATGATCTACTTCTGCTTGCACACTTAAATCTAGTTGACAACAATTACAACCCATACAAGGCTATGGGAACAACACTAATTATTCTAAAGCTGGAAATTCAAGTGCCAAAGTGTTGAGCCCATCTTTGATGGCTAATGTTAGATTTGTTGTCAACTCACACAGTTATTTGTGTTGATTTGATGTTTTGAATGTTATTGAGATGCAGAGAAGTCATTGGGCAATACCGTTGATGGTAAGTCAACTCTGAGGTCAATGAGTCAATGTTGACCATTGACCTTAAATTTTAGGGGTCAAGGCTAATTGTTGACCCTTGACCATTGACCATAAATTTTAGGAATCAATTTTGGCTATTGATTATAGGGCAACCCTTGGAAATCAATGCTTACCATTAATGATTGTGCAACCCTAAATTTTAAAGCCTATAAATACATCCATGCATCTTTCAAGATGGGTGTGTACTGCAAAAGAGAGACCAACCAATTACAAAGAGAGAATAACAAAAAGAGAGGTAGCCACCAAAAAAGGAGTGACTAGCCAAAAGTGCAGTACCAAGGAGAGGTGTAGCTGGCACAGAGAAGTGTAGCACCAAGGAGAGGTGCAGTCAGCCAACAGGTGACAATAGCCACTAAAGAAGGAGGCAACCACACCAACCAAAGGAGGAGTTCCAGCAACTAGTAACCCTACCAAAGGGAGAAGAAGGTAGTAACTGACCAAACCAAAGGGAGAAGAAGAAGGCGTGCAGCAGCCACACCAAACCAGAGGAGAACATACAACAACCAATCAACCACCCAAGGAAGAAGTTGCAGCAAATAATCAAGGAGAGGTGCAGCAGCTGGCAAACTAATCAAGGAGAGGTGCAGCAACTAGCAAACCAATAAAGGAGAAGGTGTAGTAACCATCTAAAGGAGAAGGTGTAGTAGCCACCAAAAAGGGAGAAAGTAGCTTGTAGCACAACTAGCAATTGTCGCAACAAGCACAACCAACAATTGTTGTAGCAACCACAACTAGCAGAACAATCGGTAGCAAGTGAATCACAACCAGCAGCTTGTAGAATTGGCAATAAGTGAATCATAACCAATAGTAGGGTAGGTAACACCAACATCAGGAGGAGAAAACTTGCCTTAGCAGAAAGGCAGGCAGTACTAGCAATAAAAGGAGAAACTTGCCCCAACAGTATAGCAAGTAGCACTAGTAGTAGGAGGAGAAAGCTTGCCCCGACAATAGGGCGAGCATCTCTAGCAATAGGGCAAGCAACACCAACAACAAGAGGAGAAAATTTGCCTCGACAACAGAGTAGGCAACACTAGTAGGGGAAGAGAACTTGCCAAGGCAACAGGTGAGGCAGCTTGCTAAGGCAACAGGGAAGGATAACTTGCTAAGGCAGCAAGTGAGGCAGCACCAGCAACAAAGGAAGCAGAGGATCCATGTTCTATAGTAACAGCCTATGCATATTGAGTAATCCTTCTTAGGAAATTGTTAGTCATAAACCTTTTAATAAACTTGTTGAAAAAGGGTAGGATACCCTTGGAGTGATCAGGAGATCAATCCATTGAGTGATTGGGAGATCAACTCTTTGATCAGGAGATCATTGTAAGTGGTTAAGGAGTGATCCTTCCACAACATTAATTGTATCCCTTGATAACAAGAGTGGATTGTGTGATTTAGGAGTGATCCTATCACACCGTGGACATAGCTCATACATTATGGGTGAACTGCGTAAAAATTGTCGTGTGTTCTTAGATGCTTGCGTTTGATTAATATCTATATGACCACTTTTACATAAAGAAGAAAGATAAAAATTGGATCATCAACTTTAACAAGTCACAGAGGTTAATCCGAAATGATTGTAAAAAGCAAGCATTTCACACTAATTTACTCCCTTCCCCTCTCAGTGTAAGACCTAAGAAGGTCCTCATCAAGTGGTATCAAAGTTGGTTTGCTCTGTTGATCCATTTTGTCTACTTTGATCTAAAATTGTTGTTATTGCTGTGAATTTTTGCTAATTGATATCATGGATAGCATGAACAGTGTTAATAACAAGGGCATTCCCACTTTTGATGGACAGAATTATCAGTTATGGAAGAATAAAATGCTCCCATATTTGATGTCACTTGGTATGGATGTTTTTGAATCTGTTGTTAGTGGTTTCATCTATGTTGCTAGAGGTGATGCTATGACACCTATTAGAAGAATTTGGAGTATGATGGAAAGGTGAGAAATGCCTTGTATGCCTCCTTATTAGATAAAGAATTCACTAAAGTGATGGGGTGCAACACAACCAAACAAATTTGGGACAAACTAAAGAATATTTGTGAAGGAGACAAGTTTGTGAAGGAAGCTAAGCTACAAATTTGGAGGAACAAATTTGAAGACATAAAGATGCAGAATAATGAATTTGTGGATGCCTTTTTCACAAGAGTCAATGAAATTGTGTGCTCCATTAGAAGCTATGAAGAGGAGATCAACGATGCTACTGTGGTAAGGAAGATACTTAGAACCTTGCCAAAAGCTTATAATGCCAAAGTTTTCTCTATAGAAGATAAAGATTTGGATAGGCTACCCTTAGATAATTTGCAAAACATATTGGTGGCTTATGAAATGAAAATAGCTCCAATGAAGAAAGAAAATAAGTTTGAGATGGAGAAGGAGTTGACTTTTAAGGCAATGAAGAGATTAAAGATTAAAGACCAAGAAGAAGAATCCAATAGCAACTCTGAAGAAGAAGATAGTAATACTAAATTGGATAAAGTCATGGCATACATCACCAAGAATATGAAGAAAGGAAAAAGGATGTATAAGGGAAAATTACCCTTAAAGTGCTTTAGGTGTGGAGCAATTGGACACTTTGTCATGGACTGCCCAAAGAGAATTGTAGTAGATAGTGATGATGATGATAAGCCGGTCCTAATGAGGAGAACAAAGCAATCCAATTATTCTAAAGTTGGAAATTCAAGTGCCAAAAGGAAAAAGCAACCCTTCATATCCAAAAGAAGAAATTTTTTGAGCAAGCTAGATGAAGGAGATTCTGAAGAAGAAGTTGATGATGATACTTTAAAGGATGTGCTGGTTGCTTAATTAAATGATGATCAAGTATCTTCAAGTGATGAGGAATCAACCAAAGAGGAAGAGGATGAGTTGGTGCAGTAACTTGAGAATGAGTTAAGAGCTTGTTTGCACAAAAATAGCAAGCTGAAAAGGGAGGTAAAACATCTCAAGAAGCTGTATGAAAATTTTGTTGTTGATGAATCTAATCTCCAGGTGAAAGAAAAGGAGTTTGAAGCAAAAGAAAAGGAGTATTGGAAGAGAATTGAGGAGCTAATTGTACTTAAGACAGAGCAAGGTAAGATACACAAAGATCTTGATACTAAGGTGATTGCACAAGAGCAAGAGGTGCTGATTTTGCAAGCCAAGCTCCACAAAGCTGAGTTTGAACTAAAGAAGCATGAAGAAAGCTTCATGCAGGTCTTGGAAGTGAGAGGAGAGTCAGCTTCAGCAAAAGCCATCAAGGAGGATGCTACCAAAAAATTGGATGAGTGTCTAAGCAAACAAAGACCTTATTCCATGGGGAAGAAGGGCCTTGGCTATATCAAAAAGCCAAATGAGAAGGTAGCACAAAAGAAGAAAATTGTGTTTGTACCTAAAAGCAAGTACAATGACGTGATGGAGAAAAGAAACCAATCCAAGATAAAATGGGTTAGAAAAGTTGTGGTGAAGACTCCTATCCAAAAGAGACAGGTTGTCAAAGATGGAGAGAAAGGTGCCACAACAGTTGCTGAAGAAAGGAGACATGAACTTAGTGAAAGAAGAAAATCCAGATTTGAAGGATTTTGCTGGAGTTGTGGTAAGTATAGGCACAAGGCTAATGTGTGCTGGAGTAATGGATCTATAATGAAGAGCAATGTGAGGCCAAAGTTTAGGGGGAGACTCTATTAAGAAAGGAGATAGTCATAAGCGAAAAAATGTCATATTCCACTGAGAAACAGATTTGATTTGTTGGGAGAAACCTGTGGAAGATGAGAAAAGGTTAGACACACTACTAAGGATTGCTTTACATTGTTGCATGGTTAAAGAGTGCAAAGGAGAACACCTATATGTGCTCCCACATTCAACCAAATATTATTGCCTGGTCAAGGATAATGAAAACACCTACACATGCTCCTAAATTTGGCCAAAGAAGTACCCTTAAAAGCTTCCAAGAAAGAAAAGTCATGGATCTTAAACAGTGGCTACTCTTTAAGCATGATAGGAGACTTTAAGATGTTAAAGGGAGTAGCAAAATATGATGAAGGGTCAATCAAATTTGGCAATGATGATGCCTTAAAGATTAAAGGTATTGGTGTTACTGAAATTGGTGTAGAAAAACTGAAATCAAGGAAAGCGCTTTATGTTAAAAAGCTAAAGCATAATCTCATCAGTATTAGTCAATTCTATTATGATGGATATGAAGTTACTTTTAACAAGAGTGGCTACACAGTAAAGAGATTAAGTAATGGTGCTATTCTTACTACGGGTGAAAGAACAAATGGAAACTTATACCAAGTTTCCAAAAATACCAAAGATGAGAACTTGTTATGGCATAGAAGATTGGGACATCTTGGATAAAAGGGGCTAAACACATTGTCCAAAAATGAAGCTGTGAGAGATGTACCCAAGCTGAGAAGAGAAAGAGATACAATTTGCAACACATGTCAAAAAAAGAAGATGGTGAATGCTCCCTACAAAAATGTGGAGATTCAAATAAAAAAACCATTGGAACTCATTCATTTGGACATTTGTAGGCCTATGAGACAAAGATCGACAAAGGGTGATAGGTACTTCATCTCCTTCATTGATGATTTTACAAGAATGGCTTGTATTATGTTCTTGAAACACAAGTCAAAGGCTCTCAATAATTTCAAGAGCTATAGAAGGCTTGCTGAAAATCGATTGGGGGAAAAAAATTCTTAGGATAGACAATAAGATAGAATACACATGTGGTGAATTTGAAGATTATTTAGAGAAGCATGGTGTGAAGCATGAATATGCTAGTCCCTACACACCCTAACAAAATGGAGTGGCTGAAAGGAAAAATAGAAGCCTAATGGATATAGCAAGAACCATGTTGACAGAGCATGGTACTTCACATTGCTACTGGAGAGAGGTTATCACCACTACAACTCAAATTCAAAATAGATGCCTAATGAGACCACATATAGAGAAGACACCCTATGAGCTGTGGAATGGAAAAAAGCTAAGTGTAAAACACTTTAAAGTGTTTGGAAGCCCATGCCTCATCAAAATCAAAAGCAAGCATCTCGAAAAATTTGATGAGAAGGCTAATGAAAACATATTCTTGGGCTATGTACCAAATGGAATAGGCTTCAAATGCTACAACAAATGGTTTATGAAAATGGTGGATAGCTTTGAAGTTAAAATGATTGAAGATAGTTTTACAATGTAATCACAAGATGAGGAAGCTAAAGATGCTGTGTATGAAAACTGAAAAGAATCTAAAAGTGATGAATCAGAGGGCATTTAGCATGAGGAAGACATTGATTCTCAAGTTACAAGTGATGAAGAAGCAAAATCAAGGCATTCCCAAATTCATAGAAGAGTCAGAACTGAAGTTGAAGCTAAGAACATTATTGGCAATAAAAAGGACTCTGTGCAGAACATTATTGGTAGTAAAGAGGACTTTGTGCAAACTATATGAAGAGTAAGAGGTGGTGAACAAACCTCATTGATCTCTGAGGTTGAACCTAAGTTAGTGGAAGAAGCATTAAAGCACAAGGAATGGGTGTGTACTATGAATGAAGAGCTTGATCAAATTGAAAAGAATATCACTTGGTGTTTAGTACCTAAACCTAAATGGAAAAACATCATTGGAACCAAATGGGTTTTCAGAAATAAGCTTAATGAAAAAGGTAAGGTGGTAAGAAACAAGGGAAGGCTTATCTGCAAAGACTACTCACAAGTAGAAGGTGTTGACTTTGAAGAGACCTTTGCTCCTGTGGCCAGGTTTCAAGCAATTAGAATATTCATGGCCATTGTTGCTCAAAGAAACTACAAAGTTTATTAGATGGATGTGAATTCAGCATTTCTGAATGAAGAGCTTGAATAAGAGGTATTTATCTTATAGCCTGATGGTTTTATACTTGATCATGATGGTTCAAGTGTGTGCAAATTAAACAAGGTTCTATATGGCTTAAAGTGTTGAGCATCTTTGATGGCTAATGTTGGATTTATTGTTAACACCATTTCACATCGTTGTATGTGTTGATTTGATGTTATGAATGTCGTGGAGATGCAAAGAGGTCATTGGGCAAAACCAGTGATAACAGGTCAACCTTGAAGGTAACGAGTCAATGTTGACTGTGACCCAAAATTTTAGGACTTAAATCTAGCAGTTGATTGCAAGGCAACCTTTGGGAATTAACACTAACCATTGATGATTGTGTAACCCTAATCTCAAGGCTCTATATATATCCCCATGCATCTTGCAAAGAGAGGTGTGTGGGCTGCAAGAGAGAACAATAAGCTACAAAAAATAAAAAAGAGGTGAACAGCAAACCTAAAGCCAAAAGGAGAGGTTAATGGTAAAGAGGAGGTAGCCACCAAGGGAGTTATAACTGGCCAAGGAAAGTGCAGCAACCGACCAAGGAGGAGGTGACAGCAACCACCAAAGAAAGAGGCAACCACACCAACCAAAGGAGGAGTTACAGTAACCAGTAGCCACACCAAAGGGAGAAGACGACTGCCCTACAAAAGGGAGAACAAGGAGAGAAAAACATGTGGCAACCACACCAAGGAGAGAAAAATGTGTAGCAGCTGGCCCCGATAAGGCCAATTGTAGTAGGTTCTGGCAGCAAGGGAGGCAAGTCAGCAGTAGGTGCAAACAAAATCTATAACCTGAAACCACCAGCAGGAGGTCCCTGCACCAGTAGGCGTGCACCAGTAGCAACAACGAGAGTATACTAGCACCAGCAGCAAACCAGGAGGGTATACCAGCACCAACAGCAAACTAAAGGGTATACTAGTACTAGTAGCAAACCAAGAAGGTATACCAGCACCAGTAGCAAACCAGAAGGGTATACCAGCACCAGCTGCATGTCTAGGAGGCTTTTTAGCAATGGTAGCACATCTAGGAGGGTATACTAGCACCAGCAGCACATCCAAGAGGCTTCTCAGCAGCAACAGCATGTCCAGGAGGCTCCCCAATAGTAGTAGCAAGTCCAGGAGGCTCCCCATTAGTAGCAGCACGTCCAGGAGGCTTCCCAATAATAGCAGTACGTCTAGGAGGCTATACCAGCACCAGTAGCATGTCCAGGAGGCTTTTCAACAGCAACACATCCAAAAGGCTCCCTAGTAGTAGCAACACACCTAGCAAGCTTCCCAATAGTGGTAGCACGTCTGAGAGGCTATACCAGCACTAGCAACACATCTAGGAGTCTTCCCAGCAACAACAATACGTCCAAAAGGCTCCCCAATAGTGGCAACACATTTAGGAGGCTATACCAGCACCAACAGCATGTCCAAGAGGCTTCCTAGTAGTAGCGGCATGTCCAAGAGGCTATACAAGTAAGTGCAGCACCCAGCAACCAAAGCAATAGTAGCGCATACAGACAACCATAGTAGAACGTATAGGCAGTGATAGTAGTAGCAGCACGTGTGGATAGTGATAGCAACTCATGCATATGTGGACAGAAATAGTAGGACATGTAGGCAGCAATAGCAGAACATGCGAACAATAGTAGCAGCACATGCGAACAACAGTAGCAACACGTGCAAGTAGCAATAGTAGTAGGTTTGGCAACTTTCAACAGCAGAAGAGAAAATGTGTCCCAACAGCAGCATCAGCAACTTGTAGCAGCAAAAGAAGAAAACTTGGCTTAGCAACAGGTCGAGTAGCCTATAGCAACAGAGGAATTAACTTGGTAAGGCAGCAAGTGAGGAAACCTACCAAGGCAGTAGGGGAGGTAGCACCAATAGCAAATGAGAGATCTTGTTGAGGCAACAAGTGAGGTAACATTGGAGGTAGGAGCAGGGATAACTTATAGCAGATATAACCTACAAAGAAGAGACTGGCTACAACTTAGCATGCAGATTGAGCCTTTCCTTAACTTGTCATGTGACTTAGATTTATATCATAGGCGCCAAGCTTTATTCTCCAAGTTTTAAGCCTTGTTTATTATCTTGCACACAAAGATAAGTGATTATCCTTAGTATAATATTGGAAACTTCTAGAACAACCTCTTTATCACGCATTTCCATGATTAAGCCTTGTAAAGTCTCTTTTATCTTCTTTGTCCTTAACCTAGTCATTAAACCATTGATTCCTTGTAAAGTATCCTAGGAATATTTACTTTGTTGCACTTGATCAGCACCTTGTTCACCTTTCATGGAAGTTTTGTTCATTCAACTAACACCTTGATTTCCATTAGGTAAGAAATCTACTTTTGATAGAGTTGATCGATGGCAAGGAATTTGTTTTTAATAAAGTTAAGGTAATTTGCTTTTATTAATGTAAAGATGCTTTAATAATGGAAGATGACATAAGCACTAAAGTAATCAAAATTGGCCTATTATCACAGGATGTTTATATAAATAGAGGGCTCTCTTCCTAAAAGTAAATGCTTATATTTTTCTCTTTCTTAATTTTATTATAATTGATAGCATTATTTAATAAAAACTTTACCTTTGTATATATTGTTTTTAGATCTTTTATAGTTGCTTTGAAGTCATAAATTCTATAGATATATTTTCTTGTTTTAAATAGTAATGCTAAAGTTGACATTTTTTTTAGGTGATGCATTTTTGTCATTAAATGTCTTTAAAGAGAAATTTATGTATTATGGGATCAACAACATAATTTATCTAGCAAGAAAAATAGTTAAAATGAAGAGGATTAATAGAGAAAAAAGGCAAATATACATAATATTTTATTTGTAATGACATATTTGCACCTAATTATTTGGGAAAAAGGGAGCTTAATACTTTAGTTCACATTTAAAAAAAAATACTTTAATTCATAAAACAAATGATGTTAATAGAGACCAAAAGAAATTAGGAAACAAACTGTTAATGTGTAAAGCACAAAAAGGCCAGACTCAAATTTATCTATCAATAATTTTGTAATTTAGATTTTTTATTTTACTCTGACTTGATAAAAGCATATACTTCCTGACAAAAAGTTCAAAATTGGATGCAAAAAACTATTCTCCAGGACCAAAATTTCAAAAATAGAAAAAGGGACAAAAAGATAACTGGAGACAAAATCAACGGTATTCTATAAGTTATACATAGAAATTTCTATTGGCCACCCCTAAACAAACATTATTTAAATTTTGATTTAATTATTTCTTTTTTTCTTTTGGTCTGATGATGTAAATGGTGCATACAAGTTAATGCTAGAAGATAAATACATAAAATTTAAGCTACATTTAGCTTTGGTAAATGGTGCATAGGATTGACCATATGTTTTGGGAAGTTCAAGATAAGATGGATAAAATAGAAGGAGAATCAAGTGTCAATCCTAAGAGGCCAGCTGGTAGGGTCATGAAGGAGCAATTAGAACATGACTTTGGTGAAGATGGTGATGATTATTATGATGATGGTGATAATGCTAGTAGAAACTTTAGAGGTAGATTTAGAGGAGGATGTGGTAATAGGAATGGCAGAGGAGTAAGAGGCAATGGAAATGTTTATGATAGGTATAATGGAGGTTGGGATAACAAAAATAGAGTAGAGGAAGGAGTAGACAAAAATCTTAGTAGTATTAAAATGAAAATACCTTCTTTCCAAGGAAAAGTCGACCCTGATGTTTATTTGGATTGGGATCGATGGGTAGAATTAATATATGAGTGCCACAACTTCTCTGAGAAGAAGAAAGTGAAGTTAGCTGTGGTAGAGTTCACTTATTATGCTATAGTATGGTGGGACCAACAAGTTACCACTAGGTGAAGAAATTTTGAGAGAACCATAGAAACATGGAATAAGTTGAAGACTGTGATAAGAAGGAGATTTGTTCCCAGCTCTTATTATAGGGATTTGTATAACAAGTTGCAAAGCCTTATGCAAGGTTCCAAGAGTGTGGAAGAGTACCATAAGGAGATGGAAATTGCTATGGTTAGGGCAAATGTAATGAAGGATAGGGAGGTAACCATGGCTAGGTTCCTCCAAGGGTTGAATAGAAGCATAGCTGATGTGGTAGAATTGCAACACTATGTAGAGTTTGAAGACATGGTACACATTGTCATGAAAGTTAAGAGGCAACTTAAGGGAAGGAGCACTTCTAGATATAATCAGAACTTAGGTTCATCTTTTTGGAAGGGGAAAAAGGAAGAGAAGATGACTTATAAGCTTAAAACCAATTCAAATAAACCCAAGACTAGTGGGGGCAGCCTGGAAAGGGGCAAATTTGAAGAAAAACTTGAGGGCTCCCAAGGAAAAACTAGTGACATCAAATGCTTTAGATGTCTAGGTAAGGGTCATGTGGCTTCACAATGTCCTAACAAGAGAACCATGTACCTTAAGGAGAATGGTGACTATGTGTCTCGCAATGATGCTAGTGATAAGGACCATATGCCGCCATTAGAGGATGCTAATGGATGTTGATGAAGGGATAGAGTATCCAGAGCATGGTGGAAGGCTTTTAGTACCAAGGAGAGCCCTCAGTGTGCAGGTTGAGGAGGAGGATGATGTTGAGATGTAGTGGAAAAATATTTTCCATACTCGATGTTTGGTTCAAGATAGACTCTGTTGCTTGATCATTGATGGAGGTAGTTGCACTAATGTAGCAAGTGCATAGTTGGTGGAAAAATTGAACTTGCCAATAACCAAACATCCTAGGCCATATAATTTGCAATGGTTGAATGATAGTGGAGTGGTGAAAGTGACTAAACAAGTTGTGGTTCCATTTTCCATTGGTAGATATAAGGACAAGTTATTTTGTGATGTTGTACCTATGCAGGCCAAGCATTTGTTATTAGGCCGTCCTTGGCAATTTGATAGAAAAGTTTTGCATGATGGTTACAAGAACCGCTATTCTTTCACCATGGATAGAAAACCATTTACACTTGTTCCATTGACTCCAAAATAGGTGTATGAAGACCAAGTGAGACTTTATGAAAGTGAGCAAAAGAAGAGGAGTGAAAAGAAAGAGAGAGTCGAGAGAAAAGAAAGTGAAGGAGAGAAAAACAAGGTGAAAGCATTTAAAAGTGCTAAGTACAAGAGTGGTCAGGTTTACAAGAGTGAAGATGAAAGAAAACAAGTGAGTATGTTTGCAAAAAGAGTAGATGTTAGGGTTGCCTTCCAAGCAAGGCAATAAATGATCTTGATCCTTTACCAAGATTCTTATTTCTTTAACACTAACCTTGACTCATCTTTGTCTAGTGCTATTTCATCTTTATTGCAGGATTATGTATTCCCCAAGGAGATCCTAGATGGCTTACCACCAAAGATAGGGATTGAACATCACATTGATCTTATTCCTAGAGCTCCCATTCCCAATAAGCTAGCATATAGAAGTAATCCTAAGGAGACAAAGGAGCTTCAGAGGCAAGTTGATGAGTTGATGAAGAAGGGAAATATAAGGGAGAGCATGAGTCCATGTGCAGTGCCAATGTTGCTTGTGCCAAAGAAAGATGGATCTTGGAGGATGTGTGTCGATTGTAAAGCTATCAACAAAATAACAATTAAGTATCGACATCCTATACCCAGGCTTGATGATATGCTAGATGAATTACATGGTGCTTGTTACTTCTCTAAAATTGACCTTAAGAGTGGGTATCATCAAATTAGGATGAGGGAAGGAGATGAATGGAAAACTACATTTAAGACCATGCATGGTTTGTATGAATGGTTAGTTATGCCCTTCGGTTTAACTAATGCACCTAGTACTTTTATAAGATTAATGAATCGTGTTTTGAGACCTTTCTTAGGAAAGTTTGTTGTGGCTTATTTTGATGACATATTAGTATACAGCAGGAATTTGGAAGAGCATGTTGAACATTTGCATTGTGTGCTTGATGTTTTCAGGAAAGAGAAATTGTATGCCAATTTGAAGAAATGAGATTTTTGCAAGGATCATGTCATTTTCTTGGGTTATGTTGTGTTTGCTCATGGCATAGAGGTTGATAAAGAGAAGATTAAGGCAATTCAAGAATGGCCTACACCTAAGAGTGTGAGTGATGTGAGGAGTTTCCATGGTTTGGCTAGCTTTTATAAGAGGTTTATTAAGGATTTTAGTACCATAGTTGCACCATTGATTGAGGTGATTAAAAAGAGTGTGAGTTTCAAGTGGAGTAAGGAACAACAAGATGCCTTTGATTTGCTTAAGTCTAAGTTGTGTAATGCACCACTTCTTACTTTGCCTAATTTTTCTAAGATCTTTGAAATTGAATGTGATGCATTGGGCATTGGGATTGGGGGAGTTCTCATGCAAGAGAAATGACCTATTACATTTTTTAATGAGAAGTTGGGTGGGGCAACATTGAATTATCCAACTTATGATAAAGAAATGTATGCACTTATTAGGACTTTAGAAACGTGGCAGCATTACCTTTGACCCAAAGAGTTTGTAATTCATACTGATCATGAGTCTTTAAAATACTTGAGGGGGCAAGGTAAGTTGAATAGGAGACATGCAAAATGGGTTGAGTTTATTGAAACTTTTCCTTATGTAATTCAATACAAATCAGGTAAGGAAAATGTTGCTGCTAACGCGTTGTCACATAGGTACACATTGATTAGCACTTTGAGTATTAAGTTGTTGGGGTTTGAGCACATTATTGATTTGTATGCTAATGATGCTGACTTTAGTAACATATATGTTGCATGTGAGAAAGCTACCTTTGGAAAGTTCTATAAACATGAGGGGTATTTGTTTAGAGTAAATAAGCTTTTTATTCCTCAAGGGTCTATGAGAGCATTACTTGTGAGAGAAGCTCATGGGGGTGGTTTAATGGGACACTTTGGCATTTAAAAGACTTTTGATGTTTTAAATAAACATTTCTTTTGGCCACATATGAAAAGGGATGTTGAAAGAGTCTGTGCCAAGTGTATTACCTATAAACAAGCTAAGTCTAGGGTTTTGTCCCATGGAAAGTATATGCCCTTAGAAATTCCTTGTGAACCTTGGACCAACATTTCTATGGATTTCATTCTTGGGCTACCCAAGTCCAAGAAAGGCTGAGATTGTATTCTTGTTGTAGGTGATAAGTTTTCAAAGATGACACATTTCATTGCTTGCACCAAAATGGACAATGCCACACACATTGCAGACTTATTTTTTAGAGAGATTGTTCACCTACATGGAGTGCCGAAGATTATTATGTCAAACCGTCATGCAAAATTTTTGAGCCATTTTTGGAAGACATTGTGGGGTAAGCTTGGAACAAAGTTGTTGTTTTCTACAACTTACCATCCATAAACTGATGGACAAATTGAGGTAGTAAATCGAACTCTTGGTACATTGTTGCATGCCATTATTGGTAAGAACTATAAAACCTGGGAAGAATGTTTGCATTTTGTGGAGTTTGCCTATAATTATGTTGTTCATGGTGCTACAAGTTATTCTCCTTTCGAGCTTATTTATGGATTTAATCCATTATCTCCTTTGGATTTAGTTCCATTGCCTGTACAGGATAGGGCTAATTTAGATGGGAAAAAGAAGGATAAAGTGGTTAGGCAACTTTATGAGAAAGCTAGGCTTAACATTGAGAGAAAAACCAAACAATATGAAACACAAGCCAACAAAGGTCATAGGTATATCACTTTTGAACCTAGTGATTGGGTTTGGGTACATTTGCGGAAGGATAGATTTCCTATGCAAAAGAAGTCAAAGTTACAACCAAGGGGAGATGGTCCTTTTCAAGTGGTGGCAAGAGTCAACAATAATGCATATAAACTTGACTTGTCAGGTGAGTATAATGTGAGTACAACATTTAATGTTTCTAACCTTTCTCCTTTTCTCTTTGATGATGTAGGTGCTGATTTGAGGACAAATCATTTTAAGGAGAGCGGGAATGATGGAAGCCATATTGTATCGGATCAAATCAACAAGGGAGTTGAAACTTTGCAAAACCTTGGAGGACCAATGACAAGGGCAAAGTCAAAGAAAATAAAGGAAGCTCTCAACAACTTGTTATGCGATATTTACTATCAAGAAGTTGCTAGGTACAAGTTAAGGATGATGGAGGCTTTCACTAGGGCTTGCAAATGTGTCATCTGTGGAGGAATTTGAGAACCATGGCCTTGGGATAAAAGTTGGATTTGGGAGCCCATGTTTGGGCATTTAAATGGATTATTTTCATGTGATATATTATTATGTAGTGGGTTGAACGAATTTCAGCATCTTATGGGTTATTTTCATGGGTTTTTATTATTACTTAGTGGGTTGGACGAATTTCCTTAATAAGCCCATCTTATTAGCTAGGGTTTTGGGGTTTAACATATAAAAAGGGCAAAAATAGTGGCTAGAGGAGGCAGACCCATTTTCATGAGTGTATGAGCTATTTCTCTGGTTCTTTGAGAACTAATTCTAAACTTTCATACTTGAGTGTGTTGGTTCAATAGACTTATCTTCTTCAATGTTGTTATTGTTAGGAGTGACGTCTGAATCTTATAGTTTTGGTTCTTGATTGTTTATAATCATTGGGTCAGAACTCCAAATCCCTTAACCTTTGTTAGAACGATCCTATACCAACATTGGTGTTGGGTTCCATTTACATATAATCGAAGTTCGTATCATAACCAATGAATCATTCAACCGTATGCATGCTTTAAGAATTAAATTTGACTAGATTCCTAATATTGTGCATGTCTTGTAATTAACATGATTTGACTTCTAGACAAAATTGATCTGCAAATTCAGTATGAGAAAAAAAATGTCACACCGTAATGCAAAGAATGCCACTCCCAAATTAAACCCAAAATTAATGAAAATTCAAGTGCTTCACAAATCAACCATCCAAACCATTCACCTTTGCTTGCCCTTGAAAATGAATTTTATAAACTACCAGCTTGATTGAAAAGAAATTGTTGTGTGTTGAAGAAAAGGTGTGTGAAGTACACAAGGCTTCCTACATTGCTAGGTTCTAGGCCAAGGATATCCATCCCGTGCAGCTTTTTCCTTGCATTTTGTCAATACATTATTTCCATAACTTGAACTTATCACCTTCCAATCACAAAGGAGTAACTTTAACATTACACCAATGTTGCCCCTCAAGTATGCAAATATCAACTTAACTAAAAAGGTCTCAATATAAAGTATCTATGGAGGGGAGATGAACCTATGGCTCACTAAGATGTTATAATATAGATGCAATTTGTATACACCTTCTGAAAAATTGTAGTCATGATGCCAGAACATAACCTTAGCTTCAACTTTGCAAGATGGAATGTGTGTTGAGTATCAAAAAAGGATCTGCAACAATGAGACATGCATCATTTAGATATAGTTGCTAAAAGATCTCATTCCAAACCCTCAATTCGAAAAACTAATTTCAGAACAACAAGAATATGTTATAATGAAAAAAGTATAATGAATGCAATTGTTAATAAGTAGAGAAAAAGTATATTACAAAAAGAAAGTACAATGTTACTAACCTAAAGAAATTGTCAAATAAAACAAGTTCAAGAAAACACTAAATAGCTTTATTGTAAAAAGCTTGATTGGAAGACCATATAATTCTTTCTTTACTTTGTTTTATCTAAGCATTTGTAAGACTTAATAGTTGGCTCAAAATGGCCATTCACAAGTAAAGCTATACAGGTAATACTACATCAAAACAAAAGAATGCTAAAACAAAGATGCTAACTTGAAAGAAGAATTTTATTTCCATCTTATCTACTTATTGGAAACTCCCAAAAAAAAGAAAAAAAAAATAGAGAAAGAAAAGCCTCTATGGGTGTTATTTGTAAACCACTCTTAAGATTCAATTAAGCCACCTCATTTAGCCAAACAATAAAATGGTTATATTTATTATCTAAGAAAGTATTAAAAAGATCATTATTGCTAATGTTGAATGCCCATAACTATAACATCCAAATCCTAAACCCTAAACCCTAAACCCTCTTTAATTTCAAACCATCATAACGTTTTACTTATTTTAAATAGAATCCTCAAGATTTTGAGAGCAATTACTGCAAAATTTGCTTCCCTAAAATACAACAACAAAAAAATCTTAATCCAAAATTTAATTAAAGTTCACTATGTGCTCACCATTCCACTCTATAATAAACTGGGTTTGCTAAGACATATAATTGTTTCTATCTAATAAAGTTCATGATCTTTTCAATTTTACAATCTTTCACTCTTTTGCTTTGATTAGGCTACCAAACACATAACCCAATAATCAAGATTGAAACAATGGCTAATTCACCCAAATGCATGGGACACACATATAATAGCCTACCAAGATTCAAACATAGCCAACCTTGCTAAAAGTTTGGTGCAACTTGCAAAGTTACATGTATTTGGAAGCTTATAACTAAGAGGAAAGGTAAGAGATGAGTACAAGATGAGAGAGAGGAGAAAAAAATTTCTTTCAAAAATTTTATTTTTTTATTTTTTTTATTTTGAATTAAATGCCATGATGCCATGTCATGTAATAAATGTTTTCACAAAGTATGCTATGTGTACAAATTAAAAAAATATGTTAACATCTATCAATGTTAGGCTAGATTTGTTGCAAAAAAAATTCTACCATGACCAAACTATTACTTTTTAAAGATCAAACTAGATTTGCAAAACCTCACAAAGTTGTGGATTTATTTATAACTCTAAATGTTGAGCCACACACACTTTTAAAGTTCCCTACTTCACCCTAGGATCTGCTAGTCTATAATACTGAGAGGGGGGGTGAATCAGTATTACACCCCTTCTTTTTAATTGATAGGTGAACAACTTCAAACTCTTCTCAGAAATGAACTCTTTCTCAGATTCGGTAGATCTATTGTTACCTATTAATCATAATAGTCCCCAAAGTCACCTTTTAGACACCTTGCTTATTAGACGAATCGGTTGTTCTTGATTAGGTTTTCTTTTAGGTTATGGGTTTGATGATTCTTTAACTGCGTTCACAACTCAATTCAAAATACAGAATGTAAATCCAAAGCAAGGACATGAGAGATATACGTGGTTCTGTCAATGTGACGTACTCCATGGTGGTAGGGATTCTTCCTTTACCGAGACAATCCACTATACTTGAGAACACCAGTGTGGTATTCCCTATAATTACAATGGATGTCTTAATCTTCTACTCCTTTCACTATTGCAAATACAAAGCAATCATATTACAAAGAGTGTCACTTACTGTGTCTACCCTTCTTCTAGCTTGTGTTGCCTTTGATTGATTTGAATAGGTTGCTTCACTACCGCTTGGAAGATCACCAAAACTCTCTCTAACCTCTCTTGAAGAAATTTGGAAATACGTTGAGTTCTCTCAAATACTACACCGAATTTCTTCTCTAGGTTGTCTCACCTAACTCCTGGTCTCACCGTCTCACGGCCTGCATTTATGCTTCAGGTTTGCTGTTTCACGTCTCACAGCTTGCCTCACGCTACTGGTCTACCGTTTCACGCCTCACACTTTTGGTTTGTCGTTTCATGTCTCTTGGCCTGCACCACGCTCCTGGTCTGCCATTTCCCGTTTCTCGGCCACCTCACACTTTTGGTTTTTTTGGTTCACGTTTCTCAGCTGCCTCACGCTTCTGGATTTTCTGGTTCACGTTTCTCAACTGCCTCACACTTCTGGTTTTTTTGGTTCACATTTCTCAGCTGCCTCACGCTTCTGGATTTTCTGGTTCACGTTTCTCCACCGCCTCACGCTTCTAGTTTTTCTGGTTAACGTCTCACGTTCTAGTCTGTTGTCTTCTCTTTCGGGTGGTCTCACGGATACCAGGTCTGGTCTCACCTGGTCTGGTTTCTAGGTTTGGTCTGCTCTAACATCTCACCTTCTCCAGGTCTACTGTCTTTTCTTCGGGTGGTCTGTTTCTAATGTGCTCTCCCGATGGTGTTTTCTGGTTTGCTCTCCTGATGGTGTGTTCTGGTTTGCTCTCCCAGTGGTGTGTGTTTCTCTCTTACAGTGGTGGCTTTCTCTCTTACGGTGGTGTGTATCTCTCTTACGGTGGTGGTTGTCTCTCTTACGGTGGTGTGCTCTGCCGTTTCTCTCCAATGTTGTCTCTTTCACGTTTTGCTTTCCCAATTGTCTTTCACGTTTTGCTCTCTCAATGGTGTCTCTCCCCATTTTTTCTCTTGCTCTACTGGTTTATATACTCCCTTCTATGAAAACCCTAGTAGGGCTTACTGGAGCCGCAGTGAAATTCCTTTCTTGCCCCTCCATGTGAAATACAGAATCCCTACTCCTTTTTGTTTGTGGTAATCCTAGTACAAAGTCCATAGATAAATCAACCCAGGGATGACTAGGTATGGGTAAAGGGGTATACAAGCCATGGGGTAAAACTCTAGATTTAGCCTGTTTGCATGTTATGCATTTCTCACATATCCTCTCAACATCTCGTTTCATGCGTGGCCAAAAGAAATGTTCATTTAGGACATTTAGGGTTTTCCTAACTCCGAAATGACCCATTAGATCACTCTCATGAGCTTTTCTTACAACCAAATCTCTCAAAGAACTCATAAGCATGCATAAACAATTTTCCCTAAATAAGAAACCCTTATGCCTATAAAACTTCTCAAAGGCTGACATCTCACATGCTCCATACACATTAGCAAAGTCAGGATCATGAACATATAAATCCTTAATATGTTCAAATCCTAATAAGTTTGCAGTAAGTGTAGAGATAAGGCATACCTACGAGATAACGCATCAGCTACCACATTTTCCTTGCCTTGTTTATATTTGATGATGTAAGGAAAGGTCTCAATGTATTCAATCCACTTGGCATGTCTTTATTTCAACTTTCCTTGTCCCTTCAAGTGCTTCAAAGATTCATGGTCAGTATGGATGACAAACTCCTTGGGCCAAAGGTAATTGATGAGAGCCATAAAGATGATGGGTGGAAGGCTTCAATGAATGCAAGAGGTTCATTGCACATTCCAAAATGCCCAATAACATGAGCTAGAGCTTCAATGGATGTAAAAGATCCATTGCGCATTCCAGAAGGCCCAATAACACAAGCTAGAGACAAAACGATTAAAGAAGCACTAAATGGGCTAATTGAGAACATTTAAGACAACCAAGCTTTAAATGGTGCGAATTCAACTTTGACAAAGAGTCCAGGCCTAATTAATATAATTAGAATACTTAATAGGTCAGACTAAGTAATAGCATTCACTCCTAAAGAGGAGTTTATTGTCTATGTTAGAATTTGTCCATAGTTAGGAATTCCTACAAAATAAGGATTTTGTCCTAAGTAAGAATTTGTGCCTCTTTAGGATTACTATCTTAGCCTATAAATAGGCACCCCTTATAAGCTTTAAAGGAGACAACTTTGAGTGAAATAGAAAGTAAGGGTTTTTCTCCCTCAGTTCTTTTAAGGACTAAAGAACTTATCAAGAGGTACTTCTTCTTGTGGCGTTCTAATCGACTTATCACTCTCAATTCCTTTCTTTTCTAGAGTGTGGCATCCATATACTTCTTAAATACCTTAGGTTCATGTTCCTTCAAAAGGGTGGGTCTAGGGTTTGTGATATTAAACTCTACTTTAGCCTTCCTAGTTGTTCTTTGATTCCTTGTGTGCGTTGGGTCCCTAAGCCACGTCTTTTTGGGGTTTCCTGCATTAGTTTGTATCAGAGCCTAGTTCTAAATCAGGTTAAATCCACTCACTCTTCAATTTTCTACCTTGTGATTTCATTATTTCTGTTTAGTTTTTCTATTATGTGCATTATCATTCAAATGCACAAATTTGTTTGTTTGCAATCCTTCTCCCTTTACTTGTTTGTTTAAGCTCATAAACGTGCTAATTTCAATTCCAATTGTTGTGTCTAAGTATTCTATTATTGTTTTGTGTTGAGAAAAAAAAAGAAAAAAAAAAGAAAAAAAAAATGAAGAAGAAAAAGGAAGGAAGAAGAACAAAAGAAAGAAAACATCAAATTCAAGTTATTGATAAGGTTAACAGTTTGGTCATATTGGCCACAATAATAATAAAGTTTGCTTACTCAACTCCAATTCTACCATATATTTTCCTATTTTCTATACAAGATGTCACGTTAAAGACAAGGTATGTAGCATGATTATTAAGAGTAGAACTAGTATTAATGTTGCTAATACTTTATTGGTAGAGAAGTTGAATCTGGATACCTTCAAGCATCCTAAGTCTTATAAGTTATAATGGATGAATGATTGTGGTGAAATTAAAGTAACCAAGCAAGTTTTAGTTTCCTTTTCTATTGACAATTACAAGAATGAGGTTATTTATGATGTGACATAATGCATACTGGTCATATAGCAATTTGATAGGATGGTAACTCATGATGGCCACAAGAACAAATACTCTTTTGTAATTAATCATTGGACTATTGTATTAACTTCTCTCAAACCTATTCAAGCATATAAAGATCAGATTAAGATAATAAAATGGTGCAAAATGAGAAAAGAACAAAAAAGAGAACAAGGGGAAAAGAAAAAGAAAGAGATTGAGAGGTCAAAGAAAAAGAGAGAAAGTGAGGCTAAGGAAAAAATTCAAGTGAAAAGTGTGAGGCATAAAGAAAAGTTAGGGAAAAAAAGTGTGTAAAAAGGAGAGAAAAGTAAGAAGGTGAGTGTATTTGCTTGGAAAAGTGAAGTTAAGAGTACTATGATCGCAAGGCCACAACTACTTGTACTTATATACAAGGATGTTTATTTTTCATCTAATAAATCTAATTCCTCTTTTCCTAGTGTGGTTTTTCCGTTATTGCAAGAGTTTGAAGATTTATTTCCTGAGGAGATTCCCCAGGGATTACCTCCTTTCAGAGGAATTGAGCACCAAATAGACTTCATACCCAATGCTAGCATACCAAATCGACCTACCTATAGAGCTAATCCATATGAAACAAAGGAGATACAGAGACAAGTGGATGAGTTGGTGCAAAAGGGACTTGTAAGGGAGAGTCTTAGCCCATGCTCTGTCCTTATCATATTTCCAAAGAAAGATGGAATATTGCGTATGTGTGTGGATTGTCAAGCTATCAATAAATTACTATAAAGTATAAACATGCTATCCCTATATTAGATTATATGCTTGATGAGTTGCATGGTTCGTGTGTATCTTCAAAAATTGACTTAAAGAATGACTATTATCAAATTCACATAAAGGAGGGAGATGAATGGAAAACAGCATTTAAAACTAAATATGGATTGTATGAGTGGTTAGTAATGCCTTTTGGATTAACTAATGCACCTAGTACATTCACGAGGTCAATGAATCATGTCTTACATGCTTTATAGGGAAATTTGTAGTAGTTGACTTTGATGATATATTATTTTATAGCAAGAATTTAGATGAACATGTGAAACACTTGCATTTGATGTTTAGTGTGCTAAGAGAGAACCAACTATATACTAATTTCAAAAAGTGTACATTTTGAATGGAATCCATTGTGTTTCTTGCCTATGTTGTTAGTTCACAAGGTATTAATGTAGATAGGAAGAAGGTAACGGTGATAAGGGACTGGCCTATGCCTAAGAACACAAATAAGGTAGGAAGCATTTTTATTGCATGATATATTATAAAAGGTGCTAGATATATTTCATGAGCATTTTTATTGGCTTAATATGAAGCATGATGTGCATTCCATTTGTGATAAGTGCATTACATATAGGCAAGCAAAGGCTAAAGTTAAACCTTATGGCTTGTATACACCTTTACCTATGCCTAACCAACCATGAACTAATATTTTTATAGACTCTGTTTTAGGAGTCACCAAGGTCTCAAAGCGGTAAGGACAACATATTTGTCGTTATTGATAGGTTTAGCAAAATGGTTCATTTTGTTGCATGTTCTAAAACCAATGATGCAACACATATTGCTAAGTTATTTTTTAAGGAAGTGGTGCATTTGCATGGATTGCCAACAACTATTTTTAGCAATAGAGATGTTAAGTTCTTAAGTCATTTTTGGCACACTTTATAGAATAAATTGGGAACTAAACTCTTATTTTTTACTATTGCACATCCTCAAACAATTGGACAAACTGAGGTAGTTAATAGGACACTCACTACTTTGTTACATGCTATCATTTGAAGGAACTTGAAGCAATGGGAACAATGTTTACTGCATGTTAAGTTTGCCTATAATAGATCTATTCATTCTACTACTTCCTTGTCACCTTTTGAAGTTGCATATGGTTTTAATCATTTAACTCTATTGGAGATTTTAACTTTACCTACTAAAAAGCAACATTGATGGTATGAAAAAGACAGAATTTGTGAAGGATTTACATGCCAAGGTTCAGGCTAACATTGAAAGAAAGAATGAGCAATATGCTAAGCAAGTTAATAAGGCGCATGTGAAGGTTTTCTTTAAACCTAGTGATTGGGTATGGGTACATATGAGGAAAGAATGATTTCCCCCACAAAGAAAGTCCAAATTGTAGCCTCAAAGAGATGGACCTTTTCAAATCTTAAAGAGGATTAATGACAATGACTACAAGCTAGATTTATCAAGCAACTATGGTAATGTTAGTGCTACTTTTAATGTTGCTAACTTATCTTTGTTTGATGCAGGTAATTCGAGGACAAATCCTTTTGAGAAGGGGAGGAATGATGGAGAACAAGGTGCTATTCAAGTGCAACCTTGCAAGCATTCCTTAGATCCTTTGGAAGGAATCGATGGTCCAATTACTAGGACAAGGACAAAGAGAATGAAAGAAGCTTTACAAGGCTTAATCATGGAGCTGAATGACAAAGAAGGTACTCCAGACAATTCCAAGGCTGTTCTAAAAGTTTTCAATGCTACACCAAGGATAATCACTTATCTTTATGTGCAAGATGATGGACAAGGATTAGAACGTGAAGAACAAAACTTAGAACCCATGATATAAGTCCAAACTACATGACCAAGATATGGAAAGGCTTAATTGCATGCTAAGTTATATTAATGGGCCTGATTTTGTTTTGGGTTACTGGATTTGGAGTTAAGTCCCAATTATATGTAAAAAAAAAAGGTTTAACTTCTTTGGTTTGTTTGGGCTTGAAGGTTTATCTGAAACTTGATATATCAGTTAGGGTTTTACTTTGACTTTATATCATTAGTGGTAGTCATTTTTAAGAATTCCTAATCAAGGTAGATTTAGGATTTCTAATAAAGGCAAATTTAAGATTCCTAATCAAGGTAGAATTTTATTTCTTAATTAGAGGGATCACTTGTAATTAAGGTTTTCCTATATAGGTATGTTAAGGAACACCTTTTCCTTATAGGATTGTAATATTTACATGCCTATATAAAGGCTACCACTAAGTAAAACAAAATAATGAAGATTGAGGTATTTTTTAACAAATTTTGCTTTGCTTTCTTGTATTCATGAAAGAATACATTGTTTTGACTTATAAAGGGAGTGATCGACCTTTGTGGCATCTCAAGATTGGGATTTTTTTCAGACATGGTTTCCTTAGGGTTTTGATCTGATCAACCCCATTAGACTCAGAATAAATGCGTATTTCTGCAAGACAAATGAACAACAACAGTAAAACACAAGAAACATATGATTTTTTTTTCTTTTTTTATTGATAATTCAACCAATAATGAAGAACACATGAAAAAGATGATGACAAAAGGTGAAGTTCCCGACTTCTCCCTAGGATCTGTTAGTTTGTGATACTGAGAGGGGGGTGAATTAGTATCACCACAATTCACAATTCGCAGGTAAGTGAGCAACTTCAACCTCTTCTTAAAAGCGAACTCTTTCTCAGACTCGACTAAGGTAGATCTATTGCTACCTACTAATCACAATAGTCCCCAAAGTCACCTTTCAGACACCTTGCCTAATAGACAATACGGATGTTCTTGTTTAGGTCTTCGTTAGGTTATGGGTTGGCTGATACTTTAGTTGCATTCACAACTCAATTCAAAACATAGAACGTAAAGCAAATTAAGGACACATGAGATTTACGTGGTTCCATTAACATGACGTACATCCACAATGGTAGGGACTCTCCCTTACCGAGACTATCCATTATACTTGAGAATCCAATTACAATGGATGTCTTAATCTTCTGCTCCTTTCACTATTGTAATTACTAAACAAGTACAATACAAAGAGTGTCACTTACTGTGTCTACCTTTCTTTTAGCTTGTCTTGCCTCTGTTGAATTGAAAGGCTGCTCCACTGCTACTTAGAAGTTCACCGCAACGTTCTCTAACCTGTCTTGAAGAAATCTGGAAATACGTTGAGTTCTTTCCGTGCTTCGCCGAATTTCTTCTCTAGGTTGTCTCAAACAGCTCTTGCTTTCATCGTCTCACGGTCTCACCTGTCTCTTATTTCACCGTCTCACCATTTCACAGCCTGCCCTCACGCTTTTGGTTTGTTGTTGCACGTCTGTTGGCCTGCACCACACTTCTAGTTTTGCTGGTTTAAGTCACATGGCCTGCCTCACTGCCGTTGCACTTCTGTTGGCCTGCACCACTTTTTGGTTTTGCTAGTTCAAGTCACACGGCCTACGTCACACCTCATCTGGTCTCACACTTCACGGATACCAGGTCTGCTCTCCCCATCGCTCGTTTCTGCTGTACCCCCGTCACATGCACATTTTGGTTTTTTGGTCTCCCATTTCAGCTTCGCTGGTCTCCTTAACTCCACGGTTTTGCTGCACAGCTTCCCTATTCGTTTTAGCTACACTCCCTTGTTCATTTCACGCTTTTGCTGCACTCCCGTCCGTTTCACGGTTCCACTTAGCTCCCGTCTGTCTCACGGTTTCCAGGTCTGGTCTCTCTCGTTTCACGTCTCACGACCTGGTCACTCGTTTCTTCCAGGGGTGGTGTGTTTCTGGTTTTTGCTCTCACCTCACGTTTCTAGTTTTCTTCTCTTCCAGGGGTAATGTGTTTCTGGTTTTTGCTCTCACCTCACGTTTCTAGTTTTCTTCTCTTCCAGGGGTAATGTGTTTCTGGTTTTTGCTCTCACCTCATGTTTCTGGTTTTCTTCTCTTCTAGGTTTCACACCTCACGCCTTACCTGTCTGTTTCTAGTTTTTCTTCTAGTCGGTAGTCTCCTTTCTTTTGCTCTCCTATTTCTCTTCAACTTTGGCTCTCTCGGTTCTGGTTTTCACATTGTCTCCCTCTTCTAGTCTGTATCCATGTCCTCTTCAACTTGTTTTATGTGGGCCTCCAACCTTCTAATGGTTCTGCCCCTTCTTATTATCTCCTTTGAAGCTGCTTCCAGCTCAGCTTCAAGATCTGGCTCTTTTTCATCAACCTCCTCTTCCTGAAGAACTCTTGAACTATCTCATTCTTCTACATTCTAAGAGATTCATATCTCTCCTTGAACACTTAAAGCTTAGCCTCCTTCATTCTGCCATCACCTTCATAGACTTTCTGCTATCTGTCCCATATCTCCTTGGCAGATTTGCAGTCCATAACTTTAGCATACTCAGCATCTGTCAATGTCCCATTTATCTCAAACTACCTTAACTCCTATGGGATTAGGTCTTTACCTTCTTTCAGAGCCTTAAAACCCTCCTGTACGCATTTCACCACGTTCATGCCCATGGTTGCAAATACCACTTGCATTCTTGGTCCCAACATATGGTAGTTGGTTTCGTTGAAGATTGGAACCTTCTTATTGTAAGTGGTGCTAGTGTTGGTACCAGCTTCCATTTCTCAGTATGCTGAACAAGCCAAACTTTTAGATCCCTTCAAACTAGTACACCAAGCTGTTAAGCTTCAAACTGGTGAACCTGTGCTCTGATACCAATTGAAGTTCCCAACTTCTCCCTAAGATCTACTAGTTTGTGATACTGAGAGGGGGGGTGAATCAGTATCACCACAATTCACAATTCGCAGGTAAGTGAGCAACTTCAACCTCTTCTTAAAAGCGAACTCTCTCAGACTCAACTAAGGTAGATCTATTACTACCTACTAATCACAATAGTCCCCAAAGTCACCTTTCAGACACCTTGCCTAATAGACAATACAGATGTTCTTATTTAGGTCTTCGTTAGGTTATGGGTTGGTTGATACTTTAGCTACGTTCATAACTCAATTCAAAACACAAAACGTAAAGCAAATTAAGGACACACGAGATTGACGTGGTTTCGTTAACGTGATGTTCAACCACGGTGGTAGGGACTCTCCCTTATCAAGACTATCCACTATACTTGAGAATTCCAAGTACAATGGATGTCTTAATCCTCTGCTCCTTTCACTATTGCAATTACTAAACAAGTACAATACAAAGAGTGTCACTTACTGTGTCTACTTTTCTTCTAGCTTGTCTTGCCTCTATTGAATTGAAAGGCTGCTCCACTGCCGCTTAGAAGTTCACCGTAACGCTCTCTAACCTCTCTTGAAGAAATCTGGAAATACGTTGAGTTCTTTCCGTGCTTCGTCGAATTTCTTCTCTAATTTGTCTCACACAGTTCCTGCTTTCACCGTTTCACGATCTCACTTGTCTCCAATTTCACTGTCTCACCGTTTCACGACCTGCCCTCACGCTTCTGGTCTGCTGTTGCACATCTGTTGGCCTGCACCACACTTCTGGTTTTGCTAGTTTAAGTCACATGGCCTGCCTCACTGCCGTTGCACTTCTGTTGGCCTGCACAACTTTCTGGTTTTGCTAGTTCAAGTCACACGGCCTACCTCATGCCTCACTTGGTCTCACACCTCACGGATACCAGGTCTCCTCTCCCCGTCGCTTATTTCTGCTGTACCCCTGTCGCACACACGTTTTGGTTTGCTAGTCTCCCGTTTCAGGTTCGTTGGTCTCCTCAACTTCACAGTTTTGTTGCACAGCTTCACTTGTCTCCCTCACGGTTTTGCTGCATAGCTTCCCTATTCATTTCAGCTGCACTCCCCTGTTCGTTTCACACTTTTGCTGCACTCCCATCCATTTCATGGTTCCACTTAGCTCCTATCTGTCTGACGGTTTCCATGTCTGGTCTCTCTCGTTTCACGTCTCACTGCTTGGTCACCCGTTTCTTCCAGGGGTGGTGCGTTTCTGGTTTTTCCTCTCACCTTAAGTTTCTAGTTTTCTTCTCTTCCAAGTTTTACGCCTCACACCTCACATGTCCGTTTCTGGTTTTTCTTCCAGTCGGTGGTCTCCTTTCTTTTGCTCTCCCGTTTCTGTTCAACTTTGGCTCTCCCAGTTCTAGTTTCCATGTTGTCTCCCTCTTCTGGTCTGTATCTGTGTCCTCTTCTCTGGTGTGTGTGTGTTTATGCTCTTTCGATGGAGTCTCTCTCTCTCCCGGTGGTGTATGTCTGGTATGGTCTGCTCTTCCGGTGGTGGGTTTCTCTGTCTTACGGTGGTGGATGCCTCCTTTTATGGTTTATATCCATTTAGCTCTCCCGGTGGTCTGGTTTTCACGTTGGCTCTACCGTCACCTTCCATAGCTGCCTTTCGGCCGTCACCTATTTTCTTTTTTTTTCCCTTGTTCTGCCGTGCTGGTCTTGCCGTGCTGGTTTTCTCCTCCGGCCGATGGTGGCTCTTCTTTGGCCTGCCGTCCTATCCCTCTTTGGTCGTTCACCACTTTCTCTCTCTCCCAAGGTTGGGTTTTCCTTTTTCTCCACCCTTTACTTGGCCGTATATGGTTTTTCTCTCCTTCTCCTATTTGGTCGTTGGGTTTTTCTTTGCCGTGCTCCTCTTCTTTTTGCTGTGCTGGTTGCCGAATGCTTAATTGCCGTGCTCTTCTTCTTTTAACAGTGTATTCAATTGTGTTGGCCTTACCCTAATTTTGTCTTCCAAGGTCTTTATATACTACTTTCCATGAAACCTTTATGTTCTTGCCGCTCCAGGGCTTGCGTGGCAAATTTACATTCTTGCCTTTCCATGTGAATTTACCTTCTTGCCCTTCCATGTGGTTTTACTTTCTTGCACACTTAAACCTAGTTGACAACAATTACAACCCATACAAGGCTGTGGAAACAACAATCTCCCCCTTTGTAATTGTTGGCAACACTCATAACAAAAGCCACTATGCAGCAATTTCAAGTCCCTCTAAATATGCACTCCCCCTTTCTTAACAGCTCCCTCTTTGCCAACCAATTATAAATCAAAAAAACTCGCAAAGTAAAGATGGAGGATTCACCTGATTTTTAGGCTTGAGGAGGCATTTGCACAAATAGACTCAATCTGTGCTCTTCAAATAGATCTGTGGACAGAGATTTAGTTAGATCTTGTGTAGCCTTTTCAACAGATTTAGGTTCAACTTGTGAGAGTAAAGCAGTAGCACCCACAATTCTTCTTCTTGTTGTAACTCCTGCTGATGGGTCACCTATGATCTGATTTTCTTGATGAGTACTGGTCCACGTTTTCTTTGGCTTTCTTTCTTACACCATCTTAGTTGCAAGAGGATCTCTTTCTTCATCTTCAGACTCACTCTTCTCTGAATCTGAACTTACTTCTTGTTCCTTTTCTTCAGGTTGGTCTAATTCTTCATCTACATTGAAGTCATCTTCTTCATTGTCCTCAGCTTCTCCATTCTGCATTGTTTTCCAATTCTCATTTATTCTCACAACACTGGAAGTGATCACTTTTTCCAGCTTATGCAGGAAACTTCTATAACCTTTTGTCTTTTCTAAGTATCCCACAAAGATGCCTTCATCAGACCTAGCATTGAATTTTCCCAAGTTTTGCTCCTTGTTCTTCACAAAACATGGGCTGCCAAAGACTCTGAGATACTTGGTTGTTGTCTTCTTCCCACTCCATAGCTTATATGGAGTCTTATCAGTATTGGGTCTTAGTAAAACTCTGTTCAGTAGATGTACGGCTGTAAATGTTGCTTCTGTCCAAAATCTTGTGTGAAGCTTGGATTCCAGCAATAAAGTTCTTGCCATTTCAACCACAGCTTTATTCTTCCTCTTTACCACCCCATTTTGTTGAAGTGTTCTTGCTGCTGCCATTTGATGATGAATACCATGCTTCTCAAGGTAATCTTCAAAAGCTTCATTTGTAAATTTAGTGCCTTGATCTGACCTCAATACTTTGATCTTCCTTCCACTCTCATTTTCAGCCAATCTTCTGTATCTCTTGAAGCAATTCAGAAGTTCTGACTCGTGTTTAAGGTGCATGAGGCAGGTCCTTCTCAAATAATCATCAACAAACAAAATGAAGTACCTCTCACCTTTCAACCCTTTTGTCCTCATCTGTCCACACAAATCAGTATGCACAATGTCAAGCACTGCTTCAAAACTGAACTCTTTGGTCTTTTACTACTTTTTGGAATATTTTCCTTTAGAGCATGCTGAGCAAACATACTCTCTCTCTCTCTCTCCTGAGGTTGGGAATGTCTCTAATTGCATAAGTAGTGGTCAGCTTCTTTATGTTATTCTGTGATAAGTGTCCCAGCCTCCTATACCAGAGCTAATTTTCTTCTTCTTTTGTAAGTAGACAGCTGTTTGTCTTGACCTCATCAATCACGTACAAATTTCCATCTATTCTCTTCCTGGCTGCAACAGTATTGCCTTCTTTACTCTTTACTTGGCAACCTGTTTTTGTGAATATCACTTTGTGGTCATCATTGCATAGTTGGTTGACAGATGCTAGATTATATCTGAGTCCTTCAATGTGCAGAACATCTTTCAGCTTTCCTTTTCCAATATTTACTAACCCCTGACCACTGATATTGAGTGAATCATCATTGCCAAACTTGACTCTGCCTTCTCTTGACTTGTTTAGCTTTGACAATTTACTCTTGTCTCCCGTAATGTGTGAAGTGCATCCACTATCAAGGATCCACTGCTTATCCTTGCAATCAACCTTTAGTGCAATTTCAGCTATATTAGCCACCTCCCTTTTTGCTCTATATTCCTTCTTTTGAATTGGCTGGAACATAGTTTTCTCCTTTTTCTCAGCTTTGACTGCACCGCTTGTTTTCACTATGCCATTGAGTGCCTTCTCTTGCTCAGGGAGAAGTGTCATGCATCTCTTGGCATTATGGCCATCCTGCCCGCACCTTTCACATTGTTCCAAGTCTGCCAATATAGCAAACTGGTTCTTTAAAGCTACTGGTTTGGGCTTCCACCAACAATCCTCATCAGTATGTCCTTGCCTTTTATAGTATGTGCAATAACTCATGACAGGTGTTCTCCTCCGAGTTTTGTATTGTCTCCCCCTGTATACAATGTCGTATCTTCTCAAGTTGGAGACATATACTGGCCTTCTCCACTAGCAGTTACTCGCCTTATGACCCCAAACTCCACAATAAAGGCAATGACCTTAAAACTGCCTCTTCTTGGGTCTGATCACAGCTTGTCTTCTTCTGTTCATCACTTGCTGTGTAGGCAAAGTAGTTGGCTTCTTGGCTTGTGTGACTTTCATTTTAGTCACCTTCTTCTCCTTCTTCTGTTCAGTCGTAGCCCTCTGCTGGCTGAGTTTCTTTTCTTTTTGAGACGTAGTAGCTATGTGCTACTACTCTTTAACCACATACATCATTTTTGGCCCTAGCTGTGGTTTAATAACTGTCTTCTCTTCTTTAGTTATCTTCAACTGAGTCACAGCCTTTTCTTTCAACTTCTGTGGCAAAGTCTCATTCTTCTTTTCTCTTGCACAGCTTGTTTCTCCTACGACTTCAAACTTCTGCAAGTTCTTCTCACTCTTTTTAAGTTGTTGCTAAAGTCTCAGTAACTCTATCTCAATTTCTTCAATTGTTGAAGTCCTTAAGCCAAGCTCTATTGTAAGGTCTTCACATATTTTGATCTGTTCCTCAAATCTTCTCTTTAAGTCAATATGCTCAGCCCTTATTTCATCCTTTTAACTTTTAGCTTCCTCAGACTTTGCTTCAACTTATTTTATATGGGCCTCCAACCTTCTTATGGTTCTGCCCCTTTTGATTATCTCCTTTGAAGCTACTTTCAACTCAGCTTCAAGATCTGGCTCTAATTCATCAACCTCCTCTTCCTCTTCAGAGGTTGAACTACCACCTTGAGCTGATGCCATAAAGGCCTGCTCATTTGATGATTCTTCATCTTCCTCCTCATTAGCTTCTTTTGTCTGACTCACATAACCCTTGAATGAGTCTCTCTTCTTCCTTTGTCGGTTGGCAATCTTCTTACTGGACTTCTTTGATTTGAATGACAATCTTCTCCATCTTGAATTTTGCTCATCATCACCATCCTCATCATTATCATCAAGTTTCACTTTGCATTGAGAAGCAAAGTGTCTAGTCTCCCCACATCAATAACATCTCAAGGACAACTGTCCTTTTCCCTTCTTAGACCCCTTTTTGAATTTCCTTGTGAAGTAAGCCAATACTTCACCTTCACTTTCTTCCTCATCATCATCATCATCATCACCATCCTCACTGGATGATTCTCCCTCTTCTTTTATCTTCAAGTGTCTCATAGCTTTAAAAGCTACCTCCCTTGATACCTTCGTTGTTGAGGAGCTCTCCGTTGACTTTATCCTTATCTCATATGCAATGAGATTGCACTGGAGATCATGCAGAGACATAAAATTGAGATCTCTACTCTCCTCTATGGCTGTTACCTTTAAGGCAAACCTCTCAGGCAGAATTCTCAGAATTTTCTTCACAATCGATGAGTCCTTGTTCTTCCCATGACTTTTCAGGTCATTTACAACGTCAATAACCCTGGTGAAAAACTCTTAAACTGTCTCATTCTTCTGCATTCTGAGAGATTCATATCTCTCCTTGAACACTTGAAGCTTAGCCTCCTTCATTCTGCCATCACGTTCATAGACTATCTGCAATCTGTCCCATATCTTCTTGGCAGATTTGCAATCCATAAATTTAGCATACTCAGCATCTGTCAATGCTGAAATGATGATATTTGAGGTCTTCCCATTTATCTTAAATTGCCTTAACTCCTTTGGGGTTGGGTCTTTACCTTCTTCCAGAGCCATAAAACCATCCTATACACATTTCACCATGTTCATGCCCATGGTTGCAAATACCACTTGCATTCTTGCTCTCCACATATGGTAGTTGGTTCCGTTGAAGATTGGAACCTTCTTGCTGTAAGTGGTGCTAGTGCTAGTACCGACTTCCATTGCTCAGTATGTTGAACAAGTCAAACTTCTAGATCCCTTCAAACTAGTACACCAAGATGTTAAGCTTCAAACTGGTGAACCTGTGCTCTGATACCAATTGAAGCTCCCGACTTCTCCCTAGAATCTACTAGTTTGGGATACTGAGAGGGGGGGTGAATCAGTATCACCACAATTCACAATTCGTAGGTAAGTAAACAACTTCAACCTCTTCTTAAAAGTGAACTCTTTCTCAAACTCGACTAAGGTAGATTTATTGCTACCTACTAATCACAATAGTCCCCAAAGTCACCTTTCAGACACCTTGCCTAATAGGCAATTCGGATGTTCTTGTTTAGGTCTTTGTTAGGTTATGGGTTGGCTGATACTTTAGTTGCATTCACAATTCAATTCAAAACACAGAACGTAAAGCAAATTAAGGACACACAAGATTTACGTGGTTCCGTCAATGTGACGTACTTCCATAGTGGTAGGGACTCTCCCTTACCGAGACTATCCACTATACTTGAGAATTCCAATTACAATGGATGTCTTAATTCTCTACTCCTTTCAATATTGCAATTACTAAGCAAGTACAATACAAAGAGTGTCACTTACTGTGTCTACCCTTCTTCTAGCTTGTCTTGCCTCTGTTGAATTGAAAGGTTGCTCCATTGCAGCTTAGAAGTTCACCACAACGCTTTCTAACCTCTCTTGAAGAAATCTGGAAATACGTTGAGTTCTTTCTGATGCTTTGCCGAATTTCTTCTTTACGTTGTTTCACACAACTTCTGCTTTCACCGTCTCACAATCTCACCCTTCTCCTTGTCTCACGATCTCACTGTCTCACGGCTCGCCTGTCTATTTCTCTCTCTGTCCCATCGGATTTCTCTCTCTTACCGCCGAATTTCTCTCTCTTACCGTCTAGCCATTTCAGCTCGAATCTGGTCTTACCCATTCCTGATCTGGTCTCGTCTCACCTGTTCCAACTCGGATTTGGTCTCCCCGGTTCTCGATCTTGTCTCGTCTTACCCTTTTCTCTCTCTTGCCATGTCATTTCCACGCCGACCATTGATGTGCTGGTGGTCTATCGTCACGCACGGGTTTCTCTTTCTTTTTGACGATTCTCTCTCTTCAGTGTCGTTCTGCCGTCGCTCCCCTTTTCTGATTTTTGGCTATCGTCTCTCTTTCTCTCTCTCAACGGGCTCCTGTTCTTCGTTCAGCCCAGCCATCGACCGTCTCCTCTTTCTCTCTCTCTCGACAGTTACACTGTTCACAACAGCTACTGTTCACTCGACAGCTATACTGTTCACTACGGCTACTCTTTTCTTTTACAGGTGGTGTTCTTCTATGTAGGGTTTGGTGTTTTGCCGTGTATTCAATTGTGTTGGCCTTTCTCTTGTGTTTAACGGTTTCTATCTCTAGGTTTTGCCATGTATTCAATTATGTTGACCTTTACCCTAATTTTGTCTTCCAAGGTCTTTATATACTCTTTTCCATGAAACCCTAATAGGGCTTACGTGGCGGATTTATGTTCTTGTCTTTCCATGTGAATTTACCTTCTTGCCCTTCCATGTGGCTTTACTTTCTTGCACACTAAAACCTAGTTGACAACAATTATAACCCATACAAGGCTGTGGGAACAACATACTTCTTCTTGTGGCATTCCAATTTACTTATCACACCCAATTCCTTTCTTTTCTAGATTATGGCGTCCATATCCTTTTTAAATACCCTAGGTTCGTGTTCCTTCAAATGGTGGGTCTAGGGTTTGTGTTATTAAACTCTAGTTTAGCTTTCTTGGTTGTTCTTTGATTCCTTGTGTGCGTTAGGTCCCTAAGCCACGTCTTTTTGGGGTTTTCCCATCAGTTGGTATCAAAGCTTGGTTCTAAATTAGGTTGATTTCACTCACTCTTTAATTTTCTACCTTGTGATTTATTTTTTTCTATTTAGTTTGTCTATTATGTGCATTACCATTCAAATGCACAAATCTGTTTGTTTGTAATCCTTCTCTCTTTGCTTGTTTGTTTAAGCTTATAAACATACTAATTTCAATTCCAATTGTTGTATCTAAGTATTCTACTATTGTTTTGTGTTGGAAAAAAAAAAGAAAAGAAAAAAAGAAGGAAGAAGAACAAAAGAAAGAGAACATCAAATTCAAGTTATTGATAAGGTTAACAGTTTGGTCATATTGGCTACAATAATAATAAAGTTTTTCTTACTCAACTCCAATTCTACCATCTATTTTCTTATTTTGCTACCCCTTTCTTGATTTTTGTGAGTTTAGTTCATTAAATTTGTTTGCCTTGATATCCTTTTTTTGTTTTTGATTTCTTGTTCTCCAATTAGTTCAATTCTATGCCATTTATCATGTTCTGTTCAAAATCAATACCTTTGATTTACATTGTTTAGGTTTTTATAGAGCTGAAAGGGGAAATCCGAGTGGCAAAAGGTAAGAGTGAAAGTTCATATAAAGAAAAAGTCATAAAGAGTGTAAACACAAGGGAGTGTGACACCATCTTTTGAGTGACACACATAAGGGAGTGTTCTGTGAGGTAAGTTCTTAAGCTACTTCTGGAAGACTTTGTGGGGTAAGTTAGGTACTAAGTTATTGTTTTAAACTATTTGTCATCCACAAACTGATGAGTAGATTGAGGTGGTTAATCAAACTCTTTCTACTCTCTTGCATGCTATTATTTAAACAAATTTGAAAACATGGGAAGATTGTTTACCATATGTCGAGTTTGCATATAATAGGAGTGTTTATTCTACTACTAGTTACCCTTTATTTGAAATTGTATATGGTTTTAATCCATTAACTCCTTTGGATTTAGTACCTATACCTGTCAATGAGTATGCCAGTTTAGATGGTGAACGTAACGTTGACATGATAAAAAAATTGCATGAGAAGGTGCAGCAACATATTGAAAAACGAACTGAGCAATATGCATCCCATGTCAACAAGGGATGAAAAAAGGTGGTGTTTGAACCTGGTGATTGGGTTTGGGTGCATATGCACAAGGAACGGTTTCCAACTTAGAGGTGTTCAAAGATACAACCTAGAGGAGATGGTCCCTTTTAAGTTGTAGCATGAATTAATGACAATGCTTATAAGTTGGACCTTCCCGGTAAGTATAATGTGAGTCCAACATTTAATGTTTATGATCTTTCCCATTTTGATGTAGGTGATGTTTCGGGGACGAATCCTTTTGAGGAGAGGGGGAATGATGAGAACCATAAAGATGATGGGTGGAAGGCTTCAATGGATGTAAGAGGTCCATTGCACATTCCAGAAGGCCCAATAACACGAGTTAGAGCTTTAATGGATGCAAGAGGTCCATCGCACATTCTAGAAGGCCCAATGACACTCTAGCTAAAGCTTTAATGGATGCAAGCAGTACATTGCACATTCCAGAAGGCTCAATAACACGAGCTAGAGCCAAAAAGATTGAAGAAGCACTAAATGGGTTAATTAAGGACATTCAGGCCAACCAAGCTTCAAATGGTGTGGATTCGAGTTTGACAAAGAGTCTAGGCCTAATTAATATAATTGGAATACTTAATGGGTCAAGCTAAGTAATAGCATTCACTCCTAAATAGGAGTTTATTGTCTATGTTGGAATTTGTCCATAGTTAGGAATTCCTCCAAAATAAGGATTTGTCCTAAGTAAGATTTGTGCCTCTTTAGTATTGTTATCTTAGCCTATAAATAAGCGCCCCTTGTAAGCTTTGGAAAATTAGACAACTTTATGTGAAATAAAAAGCAAGGGTTTTTCTCCCTCAGTTCTTTTAAGGACTAAAGAACTTATCAAGAGGTACTTCCTCTTATGGCATTCCAATTAACTTATCACTTCCAATTCCTTTCTTTTCTGGAGTATGGCGTCCATATCCTTCTTAATACCCTAGGCTCGTGTTCCTTCAAATGGTGGGTTTAGGATTTATGTTATTAAACTCTGGTTTACCTTTCCTACTTGTTCTTTTATTCCTTGTATGCATTGGGTCCCTAAGCCACGTCTTTTTGGGGTTTTCTACATCATAGATGCTTTTTGCAATAAGCATGTCAATACCCCTTTGAAACTTTAAATCTATTCAATTCCCTCAATCAAAGGAGTCATCCATCTTGATTGGCTTATCTTATAGGGATTTAATGTTTCAATTCTTCGAGGATAAGATTGTTACCTCATCTCATGCTTACTAGGATTTTCTCTTTGTTGTAAATAATAATTCACACAAAATGATCATAAATTTGACTTTTGTATGTACACCAAAAATTACATTCATAACAACCATTAATTTCTTGTTAATAACTCCCCCAAAAAACATGCATCCCCCTTTTTACATGTGGGCATGATACCAACTGGAAATAATGTTTAACTCTCCCTTTTTTCTGCTTCTCCCCCTTGACAATTTCTCCCCCTTTGTTTGATTATCCCCTTCGAACTTATCAAGCCACTCCTCCTTTTGATTAGTATATATTTTCTTTAGATTTATGCAAAATATCTTCCCTTTTGACAACAAATCCAAAGAATAATAGAAAAATGAAGGGGAGGGAAGGTTAAAGGCATACCTCAACCTATAAGGGGTGGCTGAACACATGAATTCAGCCTTAACTTCTGGAACATCTCTCTTGATAGAGGTTTGGTGAATATATCTGAATGAATGAACTTTAATGGCTTCTTTGTTTATGTTGAGCCTATCTTTGATGGCTAATGTTGGATTTGTTGTTAACAGCATCTCATATATTTGTCCTTGTTGATTGGATGTTGTGAGTGTTGTTGAGATGTGTTTGCTGTATTTTCAAAGTGTTGGCAGTTCATTCATTCAAGAGTTAAGGAAGATAGCATTGATGAAATGTGACGAGAATAAGAAGAGAAAGCAGGGCCTAAATCAAGATGCTACCAGCCCCACCTTGCGCTGTCAAAAATGATGAGTTGATTCAGATTGTTGGTGGTGTTTTGGCTATAAAGAAAGCACTAGTTGCTGTAATTGGCTGTTTGTAAGATTGCCCTTCATGTGGCATAGATGAAATTTCTTTGACAAAACATGTATCGATGTTGCCTCTGGGATTGCATTTAGTAGTGGCACTACAAGTCAATACGGACCATTGACCCTAAATTTAAGAAGTTAATGCTAATTATTGACCCTAAATTCAAGGTCTAATGTTGACCGTTAATTGTAAGGCAACTCTTGGGAATCAATATTAACCGTTGATTGTAGGGCAATCCTAAACTCAAGACTTATAAATACCCATGCAACTATCAAAAGAGAGCTACGACACGACAAAGAGAGATGGAAAAAGTGCAAAGAACATGAGAGATAGAGAATAGTAGTTGGAGAAAAATGGCCAAGAGAGAGTAGTTGAAGAAAATTGGCCAAGAAAGTTGTGCCCAAAAAATAAAAAAGAAAAAAAAAGAACCTTTAGCAGCAGAAAGGAAAAAGTAGTAGCGATAAAACGAAGTAGAGAACTTATAGAGGAAAAACAACAATAGTGGCTAAAAGAAGGAGAGACAGCAACAATGGTAGAAAAAAAGGAGAAATAACATAGAGAATGACGAAGAGCAGCCACCAAAAGAATAAAGGGGCACGACAAAAAGAGATAAAGAAAGAAGAGAGCACAACAAAGAGGTAAAGTAGAAAAAGAAAAATTGTAACGAGATAGAGTAAAAAGAGGGGAACAGTAGAAAGTATAGATGAAAAAAAAAAGTAAGCTACAGAAAGGGGGGAAATGACTGGGAGCATAGTAGAGAAAAAAGAAAGTATGTAAGCCATAGAACATATGAGAGGGCACGACAGAGAAAGAAAAATAAAGAAAGGCAGAACATAGAGAACTATAGAGTGCTGTTAATGGCATAAAGAACTGCAGCAAAAGAAAACTAGCAAAGAGTGAGAACAATAGAGGTAGAGAATTGCAAAGAGCCGTGAATGGCACAAAAAATTGCAACAAAACAAAAATAGTATAGAGAGGGTAGAAAACTTGCAGAGAGCATAACCAATATGGTAAGCTACAGAAAGAGGAGGAACTTATAGAGGCAGGAGGTGAGAACCTGTAAAAGGAGGAACCTGTAGAGACAAGATAGAATCGATAACAAAGAAAAGAACCTACAAAGGCAGAAGGAGGAACCCATAAAGGCAAAAGGAGAGAACTTGCAAAAAGAGGAACCTGTAGAGGCAGAAGGAGAAACCTATAGAGGCAGAAGGAGGAATCTGTAAAAGAGGAAACCTGCAAAGGAGAGAAACTACAAAGGATAGATCTTACAAGGGAGAGAACTTGTAGAGAAAGGGACTAGCAGCAAGAAGTTGTGAGTGGTAGAAACAAACAAGAAAGAAAAAAGAGATAGCAGCAAAAAAGCTTGAGCAAAACCTGCAAAGGAGAAAATCAACAGAGGATAGAACTTACAGAAGGAAAAAGCGACATAGCAAAAAATAACAGGTAACGACACAGCATAAAACAATAAGCAATGGCACAATAGAAAACAACAAGCAAAAGTAGAGCAGAAACCAATAAGCAGTGGTACAATAGAAAATAATAGGCAGTGGCACAGCAAAAAACAACAAGCAACAAAAAGCTGTGAGAGGTAAAAACAAAAGAGAAAAAGGAGATAGCAGCAAGAAGCTATGACCAGTTGTACAGAAGGTAGAGATCGGCATTACAGAAGGCAAAGACCGATAGTGCAGAAGGAGAGAATAGTAGAGAGAAAGGAGAAGATCAATTTGTTGCAATAGTAGCCTATGCACATTAAGAAATCTTACTTAGGGAAGTTTTTGTTATAACTTTTTTATGTACTTCTTGAAAAAGGGTTGGAAACTGTTAAGTCCATTTTGATGTTTAATGTTGGATTTATTGTCAACAACATCTCACATAGTTGTTCATGTTGATTTGATATTTTAAATGTCATTGAGATGCAGAGAAGTCATTGGTCAAAACTGTTAATGGTAGGTCAACCCTAAAGTCAATGTGTCAAAGTTGACCGTTGACCCTTGACCATTGACCCCAAATTTTAGGAATTAGATTTGGTCATCAATTGTAGGGCAATCTTTAAGAATTAATGCTGGCCGTTGATGAGTGTGCAACTCTAATTTCAAGGCTCTATAAATAACCCCATGCACCTTGCAATACAAGTGTGTGTGCTATAGAAATTTAAGAGAGCCGACTAGAACAGCTTGTCCAGCAAGCTATACCAGCAATTGCAACACAGGCAGTGATTACAGAATGTGTAGGCAATGATAACAGAACATGCAGGCAGTGATAATAGCACATGTAGGTAGCGAGAGCAACACATGCAAGCAGTGATAGCAACACGTAACAACATGTGCAATCAGGGAGAGTAGCACATCCAGGTAGCCAATGCAGAACGTGCAGACAACGAGAGTAGCACATGCATGCAGCCAATGCAGAATGTGCAGGCAGTGATAGTAGCACGTGCAAGCAACGATAGCAGAACGTGCAAGTAACAATAGCAACACATGTAGGCAGCAATACCAGCAACAATGTGTAGGTAGTAATAGTAGCACGTGCAGGCAGCGATAGCAGAACATGCATGCAGGGATAGCAGCATGTGGAATGATCTTGATGCATACCTAGAATGGGAGAAGAAGGTTGAATTTGTCTTTAACTGTCATAACTATTCCAAGGAGAAAAAGGTAAAACTTGTTGCAGTTGAATTTACTGATTATGCTATTATTTAGTGGGATCAACTTGTTTTGACTAGGAGAAGGAATCATGAGCGACCTATTGATACATGGGAAGAGAAGAGATGAAGGCTATCATAAGGAGGAGGATTATCCCTAATCACTATTACAGGGAGTTGTACCAAAGGTTACAAGGGTTAATCAAACTCTTGTTTGACTAGGTATTAAGCTTTTGCTTTCAACTACTTGTCATCCATAAACTAATGGGTAGATTGTGGTGGTTAATCAAACTCTTTTTACTCTTTGGCATGCTATTATTCGAATAAATTTGAAAACATTAGAAGATTGCTTACCACATGTTGAGTTTGCGTATAATAGGAGTGTTCATTCTGTTACTAGTTACTCTCTATTTGAAATTGTATATGGTTTTAATCCGTTGACTCCTTTGGATTTAGTACCTATACCTGTCAATAAGTATGCCAACTTAGATGGTGAACGCAAGGCTGACATGATAAAAAAAATTGCATGAGAAGGTGTAGCAGCATATTGAAAAACGAATTAAGCAATACGCATTCGATGTCAACAAGGGATGAAAGAAGGTGGTGTTTGAACCTAGTGAGTGGGTTTGGGTGTAATGCGCAAGGAACGGTTCCCAGCTCAAAGTTGTTCAAAGCTACAACCTAGAGAGATGGTCCCTTTCAAGTTGTAGCACAAATTAATGACAATGCTTATAAGTTAGACCTTCCTGATGAGTATAATGTGAGTGCAACATTTAATGTTTCTGATCTTTCTCCTTTTGATGTAGGTGATGATTCAGGGACGAATCCTTTTGAGGAGAGGGGGAATGATGAGAACCATAAAGATGATGGGTGGAAGGCTTCAATAGATGCAAGAGGTCTATTGCACATTCCAGAAGGCCCAATAACATGATTAAAAGGACTAGTTTGATGAATAAAGGGGGAGAAATTGTCAAGGGGGAGAAGTAGAAAAAAAGGGGAGTTAAAGATTGTGAAAAGTTAAGGGAGATGCATGTTTCAAGAAGAGCTATGAATGTTTGTGAATGTCAAAGGTTGTTATATGTGCATTGTTGGATTTAATGTGTTGCCAACAAATCTAAAAGGGGAGATTGTTGAGCCCATCTTTGATGGCTAATATTGGATTTGTTATCAACAACATCTCACATTGTTATTCATATTAATTTGATGTTTTGAATGTTGGTGAGATGCATAGAAGTCATTGGGCAAAACTGATGATGGTAGGTCAACCCTGAAGTCAATGAGTCAATGTTGATCGTTGACCCTAAATTTTAGGAGTCAAAATTGACCGTTGACCCTTGACCATTGACTCTAAATTTTTGGAATCAAATGTGGCCTTTGATTATAGGGTAATCTTTGGGAATCAATACTGGCCACTGATGAGTGTGTAACCCATGGCTCTATAAATAATTGCATGCATCTTACAAGACATGTGTGGGCTGCAAGAGAGAACGATTAGATGCAGAAAAATAAGAGAGAATGGCCAGCTATAAAGAGAGAACAGTAAGCTGAAAAGAGAGGGCGGCCAAAGTGAGGTTAAGTGGTAAAGGGAGAGGCAGCCACCAAAGAAGACAGTGATCAACCAAGGAGAGTGCAGCAGCCAGCCAAGGAGAGTGCAGCAGCTGGCCAAGGAGAGTGTAGTAGCTGGCCAAGGAGATTGCAGCAGCAGCTAGCCAAAGAAGAGGTGATAGCAACCACCAAAGAAGGAGGTAGTGACGCCAACCAAAGGAGGAGTTGTAGCAACCAGTAGCCAAACGAAAGGAAGAATAAGGTGTAGCAATCGACGGCCACACCAAACAATAAAGGAGATGTGCAGCAGCCACACCAAACTAGAGAAGAAGGTGTGCAGAAGCCACACCAAACAAGAGAAAAAGGTGTGCAGTAGTCACACCAAAGAAAGAAGAAGGCAACAGTCGGCCAAACCAAAGGGAGAAGGAGTTGCAGCAGCCACCCAAGGAAACCTACAATTGCAACAAGGAAACCAATAAATTGCAGTAAGGAGAAGGAAACCAGTAAATTGCAGAAGGAGAAGGAACCTATTGCAGCAAGGGCAGGGAGCCATACTAGCAGCACATCCCGCAATACCAGCAACACATCCTGCACAACACCAGCAGCAACCCGTAACACCAGCATCAACCCACAACACCACCAGCAGCCTACAACACTAGCAGTAGCCTGCAACACTAGCATCAACCCATAACACCATCAACCCGTAACACCAGCAGCAACCTACAACACCAACAGCAACCTACAACACCAAGAGCAGCCTGCAACAGCAGCATCAACCTGTAACACCAGCAGCAGCCCCCAACACCAGCATCAACCTGTAGCACCAGTAGCAGCCTATAACACCAGCAACAGCCGACAACACCAGCAACAGCTCTTAACACTTGCAGTAACCCGCAACACCAGCAGCAGCCTGCAACACTAGCAACACCAGTAGCAGCCTGCAGCACCAACATCAACCTTTAACACTAGCAACACATCCTGCAACACCAGTAGGTTCAAGTAGGCAACCAGCAATTGCAAAATGTAAGCAACAAGTCCAACAGGCAATACCAGTAATTACAGTGCCAGTAGCAAGTCTAGTAGGCAATACCAATAATTGCAGTGCTAGTAACAAGTCCAACAATCAATACCAGCAATTACAGCACCAATTGTAAGTCCAATAAGCAATACCAGTAATTGCAGCACCAACAACATGTCCAACAGGTAATACCAGCAATTGCAGCACCAACAACAAGGGTAGAGAGCTATACCAGCAAATTGTAGTAGCACAACCAGCAACTTGTAGCACAATCTGTAGCAGCAGGAGAAAGCAACGTGCAATATAGCCAATAATTGCAGCAGTGGGAGAAGCAGCGTGCTGCACAACTAGCAATTGCAATAACGAGAGAACATAGTGTGCAGCACAATCAGCAGCAATTGCAATAGCAAGGGAAGTAGCAATAGTAGCAAGTGCAGGCAACAATAGCAGCAAGTGCAGGCAACAATAGCAGCAAGTGCAAGCAGTGATAGCAACAAGTGCAGGCAATAATAGCAGCACGTGTAGGCAGTAATAGCAGCAAGTGCAGGCACAACAAGCAGCAGGTTTGGCAGCTTGCATTATCAAAGAAGAAAACATGCCCCGATCAGCAACAGAGGAGAAAAATGTGCCTTGACAGCAAGATAGGTAGCTTGCAGTAATAGAGGAAGCAACCTATCAAGGTAGTAGGTGAGGAAACCTGCCAAGGCAATATGTGAGGTAGCATCGGCAACAAAGGAAGAAATCTACCAAGGCAGTAGGTAAGGAAACTTGCCAAGGCAGTAGGTGAGGTAGTACCAGTAGCAGAGGAAGAGAACTTGTCAAGGCTGAAGGAGATAACACCGGCAACAAGAGGAGATAACCTATTGAGGCAGTAGGGGAGGTAGCACCGACTGTAGAGGAGAGAACCTATCGAGGCAACAGGTGAGGCAACAGGTGAGGCAACACCAGCAGTAAGGGGAGAGAACTTGCAGTGGAGATAAATGGCAGTGGAGAAAACCTGCTATAGAGATAACCTGCAGTGTAAATAACCTATAGAGAAGAGATTGGCAATGAGGAACGAGAAGATCTGTTTTCTGCAATAGCTGCCTATACATATTGAGTGATTTATCTCAGGGAAGTCATCATCATAAACTATTTATGTATTTTGTGAAAAAGGGTGGGATACCTTTAAAGTGATTGAGAGATCAATCCATTGAGTGATAGAGAGATCATCTCATCTAATGATCGGTAAATCATCATATATGGTTAAGGAGTAATCCTTCCACAACCAAACTGTATCCCTTAATAACAAAAGTGGATTGTGTGATTTATGAGTGATCATATTACACCGTAGACGTAGCTCACATATTGTGGGTGAACCATGTAAAAATTGTTGTCTGTTCTTAGGTGCTTGCATTTGATTGATATGCATATGGTTGCTCTCACGTAAAGAAGAAAGATAAAAATTGGATCATCAGCTCTAACAAGTCACAAAGATTAAATCTAAAAAGATTTATAAAAAGCGAAATCTCACACTAATTCACCCCCTCTCCCTCTAAGTATGAGACCTAAAAAGGTCCTCATTACCTTCTTCTTCTCCCTTTGGTTTGGTTGGGCTACTAGTTGCTGCAACTCCTCCTTCGATTCGTGTGGCTGCCTCCTTCTTTGGTGGCTACTATCATCTCTTGGCCAGCTGTACCTCTCTTGGCTGGTTGCACCTCTCTTTGGTGTTACACTCTTGGTTGGCTACTGTTACACCTTCCTTGGTTGGTTGCACCTCTTTTTGGCGTTGCACTCTTGGTTGGCTGCTGTTGCACCTTCCTTGGCCAGTCACTCTCTTTTTGGTGGCTGCCTCTTTCTTTGCCATTCTCTCTTTTTAGTTGGTCGATCTCTCTTTTACAGCACACACACATCTTAAAATATGCATGGATGTATTTATAGGCTTTAAGATTTAGGGTTGCACAATCATCAACAGTAAATATTGATTCCCAAGGGTTGCCTTATAATTAACGGCCAGATTTGATTCCTAAAATTTAGGGTTAATAATCAACATTGACTTCCTAAAATTTAAGGTCAATGGTCAACCTTGACCCCAAAAAGTTAAGGTCTATGGTCAACATTGACTCATTGACCTCAGAGTTGACCTACCAACAATGGTATTGACCAATGACTTCTTTTTATCTCAACAACATGCAAAACATCAAAGCAACATGAACAACTGTGTGAGATGCTATTGATAACAAATCCAACATTACTATTAAAGATGGGTTCAATAAAAGGGATCCTTTATAGTTAAGTTCTTTTCCATATAGGTATATTAAGAAATACCTTTTTCTTATAAGATTGTGATGTTTACGTGCCTATATAAAAGTGACAACTATATAAAATGGGAATCAATAATATTGAGGTATTTTTAGCAAGTATTGCTTTGCTTTTCTGTGTTCTTAAAAAAGTACATTGTCTTGACTTATTAAAGGAGTGATCAACCTTTGTGGTATCTTAAGATTAAGGCTTTTAGGAATTAGTTTCCTTAAGGTTTTGATCTAATCAATCCAACTTGTTTTCTATTTTTTTGGAGTGTGCATGACAATTTCATTCAAGGGTTCCTAGAGTAGGTCACCTAGTAGGTTCTTTATCAAAATGCTTAGTTAAGACCTCTATGATTTTCCTATTTATGAAATAATTCATTATACCACCTCATATGCTTTGCTCACAACCAACCTCCTTAAGGAACTCATAGGTACACATAAATGATTTTACCTAAATTAGAAATCCTCAAACTTATAAAATTTCCATTAGGCCAAGTTCTCATATGCTCTTTACACAATAGCAAAGTTATGATCTTTTACATATAAATCTCTCGCTAGACTTCCTTTCAATTCTCTCCACTTTATCTTGTATTTCACCAAACATAATCTATATTCTCTCAAACTTCCCCTTTAGGGCTTTCAAAAAAAATTTAAGGTTTGGTACGGCTAATTCCTCCTCCCCCTTAGTAACACTATCAATTTTATTATATGGCATGTTTACAGCAGTAGAAAATGATAAAGAATAGAAAATGTAATCCTTTCAAATCGCTCCCTTACGTATTTACACTCCACTTGATGTATTTCACACAATCAATTATAATTTCACACTCAAGAACTTTTTCAAAAGGTTCTAAGTAAACTAAATTTGATCAAACAAAACTTGAATATATCAATCCTAGACCTACCTCTTCAAAGAAGTGATACGATCAAGAAAGATGGGCAATAAAGTAAACAAAATGACAAGGAATTCAATGAAATAATCAATGTAATTAGACAACAATCAATTATCAAATATAATTAAGTAAATAACCAATTGAACAATGAAGCTAATTTTTCTTTTTGTTAACTAATAGGTATTTCTGTAGAGTGAATGAATAGCAGCGGCAACACAAGAAACACAATTTTTTATTGATAATTCAACCAATAATGAAGAACACATAAAAAGATGATGACAAAAAGATAACTAATCTAAGTTAGAGCCAAAGCTCTGATACCAAATGATATGAACTCCAATTATAATGAACCAGATCCTAACACCAAAATTGATGTCACTAAGATCGTTCTAAGACAGGTTACAAAATAAACAATTCTAACCTAATGATTATAAAGCAACCACGAACCAGAATTATAGAAGGATTAAATGCCACTCTTATACAACATAAGGTTGAAGAAGATAAGTCTATGAAAAACACAATTAAACATGTAAATCAACAAGTTCACAAAGAACCAATGGAAAATATGCTCATTTGTATTGAAACTTGAGAGAAAACATGCCTCTTATAGTTGTAAAGTGGTATTCTAATGTATGTCTCCTCCCTAGGTTATAGTCGTATTTATAAATATATAAAATACACAAACCCTAATTACCATATAAGCCTATGACCTATTAGTGAAATATAGGCTCGCAAAGTTTCCCAAATAACAAGCCCATATAAAGTACTAAACTTTATATGCATCATGGAGTTCAAAATAAGTAAAAGCCTAGCCCAATTGGTAGTTAAAACCCTAAAGAATCAATTTGTCCCAATGCCTATTGGCATCTAGCTGTTGGACTTGCTATGTTATCAAGGTTGTTGCAATCATGGGCTTGATGTTTGCACGCCTTGGTCTGAAACTCATTCCGTAGCCTCGTAGCTTTCTTTAGTCCAAGCCATAGCCTTTGTAATGCTCATTCCTCACATAAAACACATTAAAAGGCCTTTGGGATACTTCCATCATTAACCAATCATTCCGAGCAACTTCTTGCTCTTGGACTTCACAAATTAAACTATTAAGCACATATTGAGCCTTTTGTGATCTTGCCTTTGTCATTGGACCCCTAAGATTATGTAAAGCAATAATTCCTTAGTTATTTGCTACTAGTACAAGTGGACCTCCATCATTTCCTCTCCATTAAATAAGATTTGTCCTCAAATTTGAAATTGTATCATCAAATAGGGTGAAATCTAGATCGATTTATAAAAAGTATGTATCTCACACTGATTCACCCCCCCTCTCAGTGTGAGACGTAAAACGGTCCTCATCATATGATGTAAGCTTGGTAAGAGAAACATAAGTCTTTTCAAATTGTTTATGATGTGTTTTTGCATTCGACTTAGTCATGAGATAACTCACAAGAAAATCCTTTTTTCCTTTATTGAAGTTCTTTCCCTTTTTAAATCCTATGGTTGGTACTAAAAAAATTTGTTCCTTAACAAGCTTTCTGTCAATAATTCTTAAAAAAAATTATGACTCCATCTTATTCATTATAATGTCCTTTAAATAAGTTGAATACATAAAGTTTTTAAAAACTAAAATAGAATATAAATATGCTAACTTATTCTTTTATTAAAAATAGACTTCTAAAAATAATAAACTTCATAAATAAGATAACTACTATAGAAACAAACCAATTAACTAATAACTTCTTAGCTAATTGCCATATCAACTCCAAACCATTAACTCTTAAATAATCTCTTTATATACTTCCTCTCTTTGAATGCATCTTACATATTAGTAATCCCCCTTGGACAAAGAGCATGTCCTTAAGCTCGAATTCAAGATAGGTCTTCTTAAATTCTTTAAGAACAACATATTTCCTGTTGTCGATAAGATTAGCAAAATGGCTAATTTTTTGCATATTTTAAAACCAATGATGCACCACATATTGCTATGTTCTTCTTTAAAGAAGTGTTATGTTTGTATGTTTTCCCAAGAACCATTGTTAGTGATAAGGATGTTAAGTTCTTAAGTCATTTTTGGCACACTTTATGGAATAAATTAAGAATTAAACTTTTATTTTTTACTATTGCACTTCCTCAAACAGATAAACACAATGAAATAATCTATAGGACACTCACTACTTTGTTATATGCTATCATTCAAAAGAACTTAAGGTAATGAGAAAAGTGTTTGCCACATATTGAGTTTTCTTAAAAGCGGATGCTCTAAAAGATTCTAAGGTTGTTTTAGGAGTTTCCAAAGTTATAGCAAGGATAATCACTTATCTTTATGTTGTTCCCACAACCTTATATGGGTTGTAATTGTTGTCAACTAGGTTTAAGTGTACAAGAAAGTAAAGCCACATGGAAGGGCAAGAAGGTAAAAGCCACATGGAGGGGCAAGAACATAAAAGCTACATGGAAGGGCAAGACAGTAAATTTGCTGCAAGTAAGCCCTATTAGGATTTCATGGAAGACATTATATAAAGACCTTGGAAGACAAAACTAGGGCAAGACCAACATAATTGAATATACGACAAAATCAAAGTGGACAGCGAAGGAGAGGAAAAACCCGATGACCAAATAGGGGAAGGAGAGAAAAACCATATAGGCAAAGCAAAGGGTGGAAAAAAAAATAGAACGATTGGCAAAAGTAGAGAAAAGAAGAGGTGGCCAATAAAGTGAAATGAAAAAAAACACCACTTGCAAAAGAGAGAGAAAACCCAACCTTGGGAGAGAGAGAAAGTGGTGAACGGTCGAAGAGGGGCTGGACGGTAGGCCAAAGAAGAGCCACCACTGACTGAAGGAGAAAACCAGCATGGCAAAATAGGGGAAGGAGTGAGAACACCCGATACAGAGAAAGAGTGAGCTGATGACATAATAGGGGAAGGAGAGGAAAAACCTGTAGTCGGTTGGAAAGGAGAGGAAAATGATACGACAAAATAAGGGGCTAGACGGTAAGGAGACAACACAGTAAGGGAGAAGAATGGCAAAAGAGCAGAACGGCAAAAGGAGAGCATGGCAAAAGAACGGCAGGAGAGCAAAATGGCAAGAGAGCAGAACGTCAAAAGGAGAGCACGGTAAGAGAACAGCGTGATTGACCAAAAACAGGAGACCAGAAACGGGTGACCAGAAACTGGTGACCAGGCCGTGAGACCAGTAATGGGTGACCAGAAAAGGGAGACTAGAAACGGGTGACCTGAAACGCGAGACCAGTGAAGCTGAAACGGGAGACCAGCAAAGCTAAAACGCGAGACCAGAAAAGTTGTGACGGAGCGCAGTAGAAGTGTGGGTGTACGTCAGGAGACGGCTGAGACTAGAACGTGCAATGGCGTGAGACTAGAACGTGCGTCGGCGTGAGACCAGAGACGTGCTTGAGACATGAAACACCAAACCAGAAACGTGAGGTAAGCCATGAGATCAGGAGACAGGTGAGACCGTGAGACGGTGAAAGCAGGAGTTGTGTGAGACAACGTAGAGAAGAACTTCAGTGAAGCATTGAAAGAACTCAACGTATTTTCAGATTTCTTCAAGAGAGGTTAGAGAGCGTTGTGGTGAACTTCAAAGCGGCAGTGAAGCAGCCTTTTTAATTCAATAGAGGCAAGACAAGCTAGAAGAAGGGTAGACACAGTATGTGACACTCTTTGTATTGTACTTGCTTAGTAATTGCAATAGTCAAAGGAGTAGAGGATTAAGACATCCATTGTAACTGAAATTTTCAAGTATAGTGGATAGTCTTGGTAAGGGAGAGTCCCTACCACTGTGGATGTACGTCACGTTGACGGAACCACGTAAATCTCGTGTGTCCTTAATTTGCTTTACGTTCTGTGTTTTAAATTGAGTTGTGAACGCAACTAAAGTATCAGCCAACCCATAACCTCACGAAGACCTAAACAAGAACATCTGAATTGTCTATTACGCAAGGTGTCTGAAAGGTGACTTTGGGGACTATTGTGATTAGTAGGTAGCAATAGATCTACCTTAGTCGAGTTTGAGAAAGAGTTCACTTTTAAGAAGAGGTTGAAGTTGTTCACTTACCTGCGAATTGCGAATTATTGTGATATTGATCACCCCCCCTCTCAGTATCACAAACTAATAGATCCTAGGGAGAAGTCGGGAACTTCAATTGGTATCGGAGCACAGGTTCACCAGTTTGAAGCTTAACAGCTTGGCGTACTAGTTTGAAGGGATCTAGAAGTTTGACTTGTTCAGCATACTGAGAAATGGAAACCGGTACCAGCACTAGCACCACTTACAGCAAAAAGGTTCCAATCTTCAACGAAACCAACTACCATATGTGGAGAGCAAGAATGCAAGTGGTATTTGCAACCATGGGCATGAACGTGGTGAAATGCGTATAGAAGGGTTTTGTGGCTCTTGAAGAAGGTAAAGACCCAACCCCAAAGGAGTTAAGGTAGTTTAAGATAAATGGGAAGACCTCAAATGTCATCATTTCAGCATTGACAGATGCTCAATATGCTAAAGTTATGGACTGTAAATCTGCTAAGGAGATATGGGACAGATTGCAGAAAGTCTATGAAGGTGATGATAGAATGAAGAAGGCTAAGCTTCAAGTGTTCAAGGAGAGATATGAATCTCTCAGAATGCAGAGAATGAGACAGTTCAAGAGTTCTTCACTAGGGTTATTGATGCTGTAAACAACCTAAAAAGTCATGGGAAGAACAAGAAGGACTCATCGATTGTGAAGAAAATTCTGAGAATTCTGCCTGAGAGGTTTGCCTCAAAGGTAGCAGCCATAGAGGAGAGTAGAGATCTCAATTTTATGTCTCTGCATGATCTTCAGTGCAATCTCATTGCATATGAGATGAGGATAAAGTCAGCTAAAAGCTCTGCAACAACGAAGGTATCAAAGGAGGTAGCTTTCAAAGCTACGAAGCACTTGAAGATAAAAGAAGAGGAAGAATCATCCAATGAGGATGATGATGATGATAAGGAAGAAAGTGATGGTGAAGTATTGGCTTACTTCACAAGGAAATTCAAAAAGGGGTCTAAGAAGGGAAAAGGACAGTTGTCCTTGAGATGTTATCATTGTGGGCAAACTGGGCACTTTGCTTCTCAATGCAAAGTGAAACTTGATGATGATGATGAGGATGGTGATGATGAGCAGAATTCAAGATGGAGAAGATCATCATTCAAATCAAAGAAGTCCAACAAGAAGACTATTAACCCACAGAAGAAGAAGAGAGGCTCATTCAAGAGTTATGTGAGTCAGATAAAAGAAACTGATAAGGAAGATTAAGAATCATCAAATGAGTAGGCCTTTATGGCATTAGCTCATAGTGGTAGTTCAACCTCTGAAGAGGAAGAGGAGGTTGATGAAGAAGAACCAGATCTTGAAGCTGAGTTGGAAGCAGCTTCAAATGAGATAATCAGAAGGGGTAAAACCATAAGAAGGTTGAAGGCCCATATGAAACAGGTTGAAGCAAAGTTTGAGGAAGCTAAAAGTCAAAAGGATGAAATAAGGGCTGAGCATATTGACTTGAAGAGATGATTTGAGGAACAGATCAAAATATGTGAAAACTTTATAGTAGAGCTTGGCTCAAAGGCTTCAAAATTTGAAGAAATGGAGAAAGAGTTTGTTGTTCCCACCGCCTTGTTTAGGTTGTAATTGTTGTCAACTAGGTTTCAGTATGCAAGAAAGTAAAGCCACATGGAAGGGAAAGAAGGTAAATCCACATAGAAGGGCAAGAAGGTAAAGCCATATGGAAGGGCAAGAAAGTAAATCTGTCGTGTAAGGGCAAGAACGTAAATCTGCCATGTAAGCCCTATTAGGGTTTTATAGAAGAGAGTATATAAAGACCTTGGAAGGCAAAACTAGGGTAAAGGCCAACACAATTGAATACACGGCAAAAAGAAGAGGAGCACGACAAAGGAAAACCTAACGGCCAAATAGGAGAAGGAGAGAAAAACCATATACGGCCAAGTAAAGGGTGGAGAAAAAGAAAAACCCGACAAGGCAAAAAAAAAAAAACCAGACCACTGGGGAAGGAGAGAAAAAGGAATGGCCAACGAAGTGAAACAAAAAACACCACCTGCAAAAGAGAGAGAAACCCAACCTTGGGAGATAGAGAAAGTGGTCTACGGCTGAAGAGGGACTGGACGGCAGGCCAAAGAAGTGCCACCACCGGTCGGAGGAGAAAACCAGCACGGCAAAATAGGGGAAAAAGAGAGAAAATAGGTGACGGCCGAAAGGCGGCTAAGGAAGGTGATGGGAGAGCCAACATGAAAAGCAGACCACCGGGAGAGCTAAACGGATACAAACCATAAAAGGAGGCATCCACCACTGTAAGAGATAGAGAAACCCACCAACGGAAGAGCAGACCAGACCAGACATACACCGTTGGGAGAGAGAGAGAGACTCCATCAAAAGAGCATAAACACACACACACTAAAGAAGAGGACACAGATACAGACTAGAAGAGGGAGACAACATGAAATCCAGAACCAGGAGAGGCAAAGTTGAACAGAAATGGGAGAGCAAAAGAAAGGAGACCACCGACTGGAAGAAAAACCAGAAACGGACTGGTGAGGCGTGAGGCGTAAAACTTGGAAGAGAAGAAAACTAGAAACCTAAGGTGAGAGCAAAAACCAGAAATGCACCACCCCTGGAAGAAACAGGTGACCAGGCCGTGAGACGTGAAACGAGAGAGACCAGACCTAGAAACTGTGAGACGGACGAGAGCTAAGTGGAACCATGAAACGGACGGGAGTGCAGTAGAAGCATGAAACGAATAGGGAAGTTGTGCAGCAAAACCGTGAAGCTGAGGAGACCAGCAAAGCTGAAATGTGAGACTAGCAAACCAGAACGTGCGTGTGACAGGGGTACAGCAAAAACGAGCGATGGGGAGAGCAAACCTAGTATCCATGAGGTGTGAGACTAGGTGAGGCGTGAGGTAGGCCGTGTGACTTGAACTAGTAAAACCAGAAAGTGGTGCAGGCCAACAAAAGTGCAACAGCAGTGAGGCAGGCCATGTGACTTAAACCAGCAAAACCAAAAGCGTGGTGCAGGCCAACAGACATGCAACGGCAGACCAGAAGTGTGAGGGCAGGCCGTGAAACGGTGAGACGGTGAAATAGGAGACGGGTGAGACCGTGAGATGGTGAAAGTAGGAGTTGTGTGAGACAACTTAGAGAAAAAATTCAGCGAAGCACAGAATGAACTCAACGTATTTCCAGATTTCTTCAAGAGAGGTTAGAGAGCATTGCGATGAACTTTTAAGCGGTAGTGGAGCAGCCTTTCAATTTAATAGAGGCAAGACAAGTTAGAAGAAGGGTAGACACAGTAAGTGACACTCTTTGTATTGTACTTGCTTAGTAATTGCAATAGTGAAAGGAGTAGAGGATTAAGACATCCATTGTAACTGGAATTCTCAAGTATAGTGGATAGTCTCGGTAAGGGAGAGTCCCTACCACCGTGGATGTACGTCATGTTGACGGAACCATGTAAATCTCGTGGGTCCTTAATTTGCTTTACGTTCTGTGTTTCAAATTGAGTTGTGAATGCAACTAAAATATCAGCCAACCCATAACCTAACGAAGACCTAAACAAGAACATCAGAATTGTCTATTAGGCAAGTGTCTAAAAGGTGACTTTGGGGACTATTGTGATTAGTAGGTAGTAATAGATCTACCTTCGTCAAGTCTGAGAAAGAGTTCGCTTTTAAGAAGAAGTCGAAGTTGTTCACTTACCTGTGAATTGCGAATTGTGGTGATACTGACTCACCCCCCTCTTAGTATCACAAACTAGTAGATCCTAGGGAGAAGTCGGGAAATTCAATTGGTATTAGAGCACAGGTTCACCAATTTGAAGCTTAAAAGCTTGGTGTACTGAGAAATGGAAGCCGGTACCAACATTAGCACCACTTACAGCAAGAAGGTTCTAATCTTCAACGAAACCAACTACCATATGTGGAGAGCAAGAATGCAAGTGGTATTTGCACCCATGGGCATGAACGTGGTGAAATGCGTACAGGAGGGTTTTGTGGCTCCAGAAGAAGGTAAAGACCCAACCCCAGAGGAGTTAAGGTAGTTTGAGATAAATGGGAAGGCCTCAAATGTCATCATTTCAGCATTAACAGATGCTCAATATGCTAAAGTTATGGACTGCAAATCTGCCAAGGAGATATGGGACAGATTGTAGAAAGTCTATGAAGGTGATGATAGAATGAAGGATGCTAATCTTCAAGTGTTCAAGAGTTCTTCACTAGGGTTATTGACGCTATAAACAACTTGAGAAGTCATGGGAAGAACAAGAAGGACTCATCGATTGTGAAGAAAATTCTGAGAATTCTGCCTGAGAGGTTTGCCTCAAAGGTAGCAGCCATAGAGGAGAGTAGAGATCTCAATTTTATGTCTCTACATGATCTTTAGTGCAATCTTATTGCATATGAAATGAGGATAAAGTCAACAGAGAGCTCCTCAACATCGAAGGTATCAAAGGAGGCAGCTTTCAAATCTATGAAGCACTTGAAGATAAAAGAAAAGGAAGAATCATCCAATAAGGATGATGATGATGATGATAATGAAGAAAGTGAAGGTGAAGTATTGGCTTACTTCACAAGGAAATTCAAAAAGGGGTCTAAAAAGGGTAAAGGACAGTTGTCCTTGAGATGTTATCATTGTGGGCAGACTGGACACTTTGCTTCTCAGTGCAAAGTGAAACTTGATGATGAAGATGAGGATGGTGATGATAAGCAGAATTCAAGATGGAGAAGATCATTATTCAAATCAAAGAAGTTCAGTAAGAAGATTGCCAACCCACCGAGGAAAAAGAGAGGCTTATTGAAGAGTTATGTGAGTCAGATAAAAGAATCTGATGAGGAGGAAGATGAAGAATCATCAGATGAGCAGGCCTTTATGGCATCAACTTAAGGTGGTAGTTCAACCTCTGAAGAGGAAGAGGAGGTTGATGGAGAAGAACCAGATCTTGGAGCTGAGCTAGAAGTAGCTTCAAAGGAGATAATCAGAAGGGGCAGAACCATAAAAAGGTTGGAGGCTCACATAAAACAAGTTGAAGCAAAGTCTAAGGAAGCTGAAAGTCAAAAGGATGAAATAAGGGCTGAACATATTGACTTGAAGAGAAGATTTGAAGAACAAATCAAAATATGTGAAGACCTTACTATAAAGCTTGGCTCAAGGACTTCAACATTTGAAGAAATAGAGATAGAGTTGCTGAGACTTTAGCAACAACTCAAAAAGAGTGAGGAGAACTTGCAGAAGTTTAAAGTGTAGGAGAAACAAGCTCTGCAAGAGAAAAGAAGAATGAGACTTTGCCATAAAAGTTAAAAGAGAAGGTTGTGATTCAAGAGAAGACAACTGAAGAAGAGAAGACAGTTATCAAACCAAAGCCAGGGCCGAAAAGGATGTTTGTGGTTAAAGAGCAGCAGCCCATAGCTGCTATGTCTCAGAAAGAAAAGAAAGTCAGCTAGCAAAGGGCTATGGCTGAACAGAAGACGGAAAAGAAGGTAACTGAAATGAAAGTCACACAAGCAAAGAAGCCAGCTACTTTGTCTACACAGCAAGTGATGAACAGAAGAAAACAAGCTGTGATCAAACCCAGGAAGAGGCAATTTCAAGGTTATTGCCTTTATTGTGGAGTTTGGGGTCATTAGGTGAGTAACTGCTGGTGGAGAAGGCCTGTATGTGTCTCCAACTTGAGAAGATACGACGCTGCATACAGAGGGAGACAATACAAAACTCAGAGGAGAACACCTGTTGTGAGTTCTTGCACATACTGTAAAAGGCAAGGACACACTGACGAGGATTGTTGGTGGAAGCCCAAACCAGTAACTTCAAAGAACAAGTTTGCTGTATTGACAGACTTGGAACAGTGTGAAAGGTGCAGGCAGGATGGCCATAATGCCAAGAGATGCATGACACTTCTCCCTGAGTAGGAGAAGGCACTCAATGGCATAGTGAAAACAAGCGGTGCAATCAAAGCTGAGAAAAAGGAGAAAGCTATCTTCAAGCCAATTCAAAAGAAGGAATATAGAGCAAAAAGGGAGGTGGCTAATATAGCTGAAATTGCACTAAAGGTTGATTGCAAGGATAAGAGTAAATTAATGGATGCACTTCGCACATGATAGGAGACAAGAGTAAATTATCAAAGCTGAACAAATTAAGAGAAGGCAGAGTCAAGTTTGGCAATGATGATTCACTCAATGAATATTGCAAAAGGAAAGCTGAAAGATGTTCTGCACATTGAAGGACTCAGATATAATCTAACATCTGTCAGCTAACTATGCAACGACGACCACAAAGTGATATTCACAAAAACAGGTTGCCAAGTAAAGAGTAAAGAAGGCAATACTGTTGCAGTCGGGAAGAGAATAGTTGGAAATTTATATGTGATTGATGAGGACAAGACAAGCAGTTGTTTACTTACCAAAGAAGAAGAAAATCAACTCTAGCATAGGAGGTTGGGACACTTATCACAGAAGAACATGAGGAAGCTAACCACTACTCATGCAATCAGAGACATTCCCGACCTCAGGAGAGAGAGAGAGAGTATGTTTGCTAGCATGCTCTAAAGGAAAACATGTCAGAAAGTAGTATAAGACCAAAGAGTTTAGTTCTGAAGCAGTGCTTGACATTGTGCATACTAATTTGTGTGGACCAATGAGGACAAAAGGGTTGAATGGTGAGAGGTACTTCATCTTGTTTGTTGATGATTATTTGGGAAGGACTTGCATCATGCACCTCAAACACAAGTCAAAAGTTTTGAATTGCTTCAAGAGATACAGAAGATTGGCTGAAAATGAAAGTGGAAGGAAGATCAAAGTATTGAGGTCAGATCAAGGCACTAAATTTACAAATAAAGCTTTTGAAGATTATCTTGAGAAGCAAGGAATTCATCACCAATTGGCAGCAGCATGAACACCTCAACAGAACAGGGTGGTAGAGAGGAAAAATATAGCTGTGGTTGAAATGGTAAGAACTCTACTGCTAGAATCCAAGCTTCACACAAAATTTTGGATAGAAGCAACATTTACAGCCGTACATCTACTAAATAGAGTCTTACTAAGGCCCAATACTGATAAGACTCCATATGAGCTATGGAGTGGGAAAAAGACAACAGCCAAGTATCTCAGAATCTTTGGTAGCCCATGTTTTGTGAAGAACAAGGAGCAAAACTTGGGAAAATTCAATGCTAGGTTTGATGAAGGCATCTTTGTGGGATACTCAGTAAAGACAAAAGGTTACAGAGTTTTCCTGCATAAGTTGGGAAAAGTGATCACGTCTAGTAATGTAAGAATAGATGAGAACTGGAAAACAATGCAGAATGAAGAAGCTGAGGACAATGAAGAAGATGACTTCAATGTAGATGAAGAATCAAACCAACCTGAAGAAAAGGAACAAGAAGTAAGTTCAGACTCCTTGAAGAGTGAGCCTGAAGATGAAGAAAGAGATCCTCTTGCAACTAAGACTATGCAAGAAAGAAAGCCAAAGAAAACGTGGACTAGTGCTCATAAAGAATATCAGATCATAGGTGACCCATCAGTAAGAGTTACAACAAGAAGAAGAATTGTGGGAGCTACTACTTTACTCTCACAAGTTGAACCTAAATCTGTTGAAGAGGCTACACAAGATCTAATTAAATCTCTGTCCACAGAGCTATTTGAGAAGCACAGATTGAGTCTATCTGTGCAAATGCCTCCTCAAGCCTGAAGTTTAGGTGAATCATCCAACTCCACTTTGTGAGTTTTTCAGATTTGTAATTGGTTGGCAAAGGGGGAGAGAAGCAACAGTGCAGGGGGAGCTGTTAAGAAAGGGGGAGTGCATATTTAGGGGGAGTTGAAAGTTGAAACTGCTGCATAGTGGTATTTGTTACGAGTGTTGCCAACAATTACAAAGGGGGAGATTGTTGTTCCCACAACCTTGTATGGGTTGTAATTGTTGTCAACTAGGTTTAAATGTGTAAGAAAGTAAAGGCACATTGAAGGGCAAGAATGTAAAAGCCACATAGAGGGGCAAGAATGTAATGGCCACATGGAAGGGCAAGACAATAAATTCGCCGCAAGTAAGCCTTACTAGGGTTTCATGGAAAAGAGTATATAAAGACCTTGGAAGACAAAACTAGGGTAAGGCCAATACAATTGAATATACGGCAAAATCAGAATGGATGGCAAAGGAGAGGAAAAACCCGACAGCCAAATAGGGGAAGGAGAGAAAAACCATATACGACCAAGCAAAGGGTGGAAAAGAAAAAAACAGAACGGTCGGCAAAAATAGAGAAAAGAAGAGGCGGCCAACAAAGTGAAACGAAAAGAAACACCACCTGCAAAAGAGAGAAAAAACACAACCTTGGGAGAGAGAGAAAATGGTGAACGGTCGAAGAGGGGCTGGACGGCAGGCCAAAGAAGAGCCACCACCGGCAGGAGGAGAAAACCAGCACGATAGAATAGGGGAAGGAGTGAGAACACCTGATATGGAGAAAGTGTGAGCCAACGACAGAACAGGGGACAGAGAGGAAAAAGCCGACGACTGGTTGGAATGGAGAGGAAAACAATACGACAAAATAAAGGGCTAGACAGCAAGGAGACAACATGGCAAGAGAACAGAACGGCAAAAGGAGAGCACAACAAGAGAACAGCAGGAGAGCAGAACGTCAAAAGGAGAGCATGGCAAGAGAACGACGTGACTGACCAGAAACAGGAGACCAAAAATGGGTAACCAGAAATTGGTGACCAGGCCGTGAGACTAGTAACGGGTGACCAGAAAAGGGAGACTAGAAACTGGTGACCTGAAACGCGAGACCAGCAAAGCCGTGACAAAGTGCATCAAAAGCGTGGGTGTACATCAGGAGACGACTGAGACCAGAACGTGCGACAGCGTGAGACCAGAATGTGCGTCGGTGTGAGACCAGAGACGTGCATGAGACGTAAAATGCCAAACTAGAAACGTGAGGCAAGCCATGAGATTAGGAGACAGGTGAGACCGTGAGACGGTGAAAGCAGGAGTTATGTGAGACAACATAGAGAAGAACTTCGGCGAAGAATTGAAAGAACTCAATGTATTTTCAATTTTCTTCAAGAGAGGTTAAAGAGCGTTGTGGTGAACTTGAAAGTGGTAGTGAAGCAGCCTTTTCAATTTAACAGAGGCAAGACAAGCTAGAAGAAGGGTACACATAGTAAGTGACACTCTTTGTATTGTACTTGCTTAGTAATTGCGATAGTGAAAGGAGCAAAGGATTAAGACATCCATTGTAACTGGAATTCTCAAGTATAGTGAATAGTCTTAGTAAGGGAGAGTCCCTACCACCATGGATGTATGTCACATTGACGGAACCACGTAAATCTCGTGTGTCCTTAATTTGCTTTACGTTCTGTGTTTTGAATTGAGTTGTGAATGCAGCTAAAGTATCAGCCAACCCATAACCTAATGAAGACCTAAACAAGAACCTTCAAATTGTCTATTAGGCAAGGTGTCTGAAAGGTGACTTTGGGGACTAT
>CM038605.1:5862229-5873650 GCA_021533255.1 Ceriops tagal | reverse complement strand
ACGTGGTTCCGTCAATGTGACGGAACCACGTAAATCTCGTGTGTCCTTAATTTGCTTTACGTTCTGTGTTTTGAATTGAGTTGTGAATGCAGCTAAAGTATCAGCCAACCCATAACCTAATGAAGACCTAAACAAGAACCTTCAAATTGTCTATTAGGCAAGGTGTCTGAAAGGTGACTTTGGGGACTATTGTAATTAGTAGGTAGCAATAGATTTACCTTAGTTGAGTCTGAGAAAGAGTTCGCTTTTAAGAAAAGGTTGAAGTTGTTCACTTACCTGCGAATTACGAATTATTGTGATACTGATTCACCCCCCTCTCAGTATCACAAACTAGTAGATCCTAGGGAGAAGTCGAGAACTTCACTTTGTGTGCGAGATGATGGATAAGACTTAGAATTTAAAGAACGAAGCTTAGAGCCCATGATATATGTTTAAGTCACATGATCAAGCTATGACTTGATCTGTATGCTAAGTTGTATTAAAGGACTTTTTTTTTTTGGTTTTGGGTTGCTAGATTTTAAGTAAAGCCTAAATAAACATGTAAAAAGTCTTAAATTCTTGGGTTTATTAAGCTTGGAAGTTTAGTAGTGTCTTGATACATTAGTTAAATACTTTGACTTCTATACTTAGTTATCATTAATTATATCCTTTTAACAATTCTTACATCAAGGTAGATTTATATTCCTTAGTTAAAAGGGATCCCTTGTAATTGAGGTCTCTCTTATCTAGAAATGATAGAAACATCTTTTCCTTATAAGAGTATGATGTTTACATGCCTATCTAAACACCACAACTATACAATAAGGATGATGAATAATATTAAGGTATTTTCAATAATTTTTACTTTGCTTTCTTATGTTCTTGGAATAATATATTATATTAACTTATCAAAAGAGTGATCAACTTTTGTGATATCTTAAGATTGGGGTTTTTACGACTTAGTTTCCTTAAGATTCTAATTTGATTAATCTAACCTATTTCTTAACTTTCTAGGATATGCATAACAATTTGATTCAAAAGTTCCTAAGACAGGTCATTTAACAAGTTATTTGTCACAAAGTCAAATGATTATAGACTAATGGTAAAGAAGGCAATTTCCCATATGGGGAGGAGGAAGTAATTATTATAGACTTCAAATTGCTTATGAAATCTTGAGAGTATAAGTTTGATAGAATTAACCAAATTTTTTAGGATGTCAAGGATAGGAGAGATAAAATAGAAGGGAAATCGAGTGTAAATCCTAAAAGGTTAGTTGGAAGGGTTATGCAATAGTAATTAGAAAATGATTTAGGTGAAGATGGCGATAATGACTATGATAAGGGTGATAATAATAATAAAACTTTAAAGGTGGATTCAAAGGAGGATTTGGTATTAGGAATGGTAAAGTAGTACGAGGTAATAGGAATGTTTATGATAGTTACAATGGAGGTTGAGATAATAAAAATAGAATGGAGGAAGGAGTAGATAGAAATATGAGTATTATTCAAATGAAGGTTATCTCTTTTTAAGGAAAAGCTAACCCAAATGTGCACTTAGACTAAAAGAGAAGGGTAGAGCTATTGTTTGATTATTATAACTTTTCTAAGAAGAAAAAAAGTTAAGATAGCTTTGACTAAATTTATTGATTATGTAGTAATGTGGTAGGACTAGCAAATTACTACTAGGAGGAATTTTGAAAGACCAATTGATACTTAGAAAGAGTTGAAGACTACGATAAAAAAGAGGATTGATCCTAGTTCTTATTATAGGGATTTGTATAACATGTAGAACTTTACACAAGGTTTAAAGAGTGTGGAAAGGTACCTACCATAAAGAGATGAAGATTGCTATGGGTAAGGCAAATGTAATGGAAGATAGGGAGGCAACTATGGCTAGGTTCCTCTAAGGATTGAATAAAAACATAACTGATGTTGTAGAATTGCAACATTATGTAGAGTTGAGGATATGGTACACATTGCTATGAAAGTTGAGAGGCAGCTTAAAGGAAGGAATACTTTTAGATATAATCAAAACTTGGGTTCATTTTTTTCGAAGCTGAATTGGGTGAAAAAGGAAAAGAAGACGACTCCTAAGATTAAAATTGATACACCTAAACTCAAGATTATTTGGGGCAGTCTTGAAAAAAGCAAATTTAAGGATAAACTCAAGGGCACCCAAAGAGAAACTAGAGACATTAAGTGTAGGTGTTTAGGTAGAGGTCATGTAACATCACAATACTTTAATAAAAGGTCTATAATTGTTGTTCCCACAGCCTTGTATGGGTTGTAATTGTTGTCAACCAGATTTAAGTGTGCAAGCAGAAGTGACTCATTCAAGCATTCAAGGGATGAGTTTTTCAGTAGAAAGAAAAGAGCAAGAAAAATAAATTAAGAAGGAGGATAATGTTGAATTTTGAATGGAACAGTAATATGAAGCCACATAGAGGGGCAAGAAAGGAATTTCGTCGCGACTCCAGTAAGCCCTACTAGGGTTTTCATAGAAGGGAGTATATAAACCGGTAGAGCAAAAGAAAAAGTGGGGAAAGACACCACCGGGAGAGCAAAACGTGAAAGAGACAACATTGGAGAGAAACGGGAGAGCACACCACCGAAAGATAGAAACAGCCACCACCGTAAGAGAGATGCACACCACCGTAAGAGAGAAAGCCACCACTGTAAGAGAGAAACACACACCACTAGGAGAGCAAACCAGAACACACCACCGAGAGAGCAAACCAAAACACACCATTGGGAGAGCAGATCAGAAATGGACCACCCGAAGAGAAGATAGCAGACCTGGAGAAAGAGAGGTCGTGAGACCTGGAGAAGGTGAGACGTTAAAGCAAACCAGACCTGGAGAAAGAGAGGACATGAGACCTAGAGAAGGTGAGACGTTAGAGCAGACCAGACCTGGAAACCAGACCAAGTGAGACTAGACCTGGTATCCGTGAGACCACCTAGAAGAGAAGGTAACAAACCAAAAGCATGAGGCAACTGAGAAACGTGAACCAAAAAAACCAGAAGCGTGAGGCGGTTGAGAAACGTGAACCAAAAAAACCAGAAGCGTGAGGCAGTTGAGAAACGTGAAACGGCAAACCAAAAGCATGGTGCAGGGCAAGAGATGTGAAACGGTAGACCAGGAGCGTGAGGTAGGCCGTGAGACATAAAACGATAGAATTGAAGCGTGAGTACAGGCCGTGAGACAGTGAGACGGTGAGACCAGGAGTTGGGTGAGACAACCTAGAGAAGAAATTCAGTGTAGCATTTGAGAGAACTCAACGTATTTCCAGATTTCTTAAAGAGAGGTTAGAGAGAGTTTTGGTGATCTTCCAAGCAGTAGCGAAGCAGCCTATTTAAATCAAACAGTGGCAACACAAGCTAGAAGAAGGGTAGACACAGTAAACGACACTCTTTGTATTGTGATTGCTTTGTATTTGCAATAGTAAAAGGAGTAAAAGATTAAGACATCCATTGTAATCATAGGGAATACCTCACTGGTTTTCTCAAGTATAGTGGATTATCTCGGTAGAGGAAGAATCTCTACCACCGTGGAGTACGTCACATTGACGAAACCACATAAATCTCTTGTGTCCTTGCTTTGAATTTACATTCTGTGTTTTGAATTGAGTTGTGAATGCAGCTAAAGAATCATCAAACCCATAACCTAAAAAAGGACCTAATCAAGAACAACCAATCCGTTTAATAGGCAAGGTGTCTAAAAGGTAACTTTGGGGACTATTGTGACTAGTAGGTAACAATAGATCTACCTTAGTTGAATCCAAGAAAGAGTTCATTTCTGAGAAGAGTTTGAAGTTTTTCACCTATCAATTAAAAAGAAGGGGTGTAATACTAATTCACCCCCCTCTCAATATTACAGACAAGTAGATCTTAGGGAGGATAGTGAATATGAGAATGGGAGTGTGTTGTTCCCACAGCCTTGTATGGGTTGTAATTGTTGTCAACTAGATTTAAGTGTACAAGCAAAAGTGGCTCATTCAAGCATTCAAGGGATGAGTTTTCAGTAGAAAGAAAAGGGCAAGAAAAATAAATTAAGAAGGAGGATAATGCTGAATTTTGTATGGAACAATAATATGAAGCCATATGGAGGGGCAAGAAAGGAAATTCGTCGTAGCTCCAGTAAACCCTACTAGGGTTTGCACGGAAGGGAGTATATAAACCAATAGAGCAAGAGAAGACAGCACACACACACTAGAAAAAGGGGCAAAAAAAGACACCATCGTAAGAGAGAAAGCCACCAACGAAAGAGAGAAAGAGACCACTAGGAGAGCCAACGTGAAAACCAGACCACCGGGAGAGCCAACGTGAAAACTAGACCACCGAGAGAGCCAACGTGAAAACCAGACCACTGGGAGTGCCAACGTGAAAAGCACACCACCGGGATAGTCAATGTGAAAACCAGAATCAGGAGAGCCAACGTTGGAGAGAAACGGGGGACGGCAAAACAAGTGTACACGGCAAAACACAACACACGGCAAAAAGGAGAGCACGACAAGAGACCTTGAGAGCGAAAACCCTACAATAGAGAGGACACCACCGGCTGAAAGAAAAGAGTGACCAACGGTAAGAGAAAACGCACAGTGAGAGAAGACTCACGATGGGAAGAGATGGTGTACCATTGGTGAGAGAAGAGACAGCGCACCATTGGTAAGGGAAGAGACGACATACCAACGGACAAGAGCATCCCAAAGGCGTGAAACAGTCGAATGAGCAAACCAAGCATCCCGAAGGTGTGAAACGGACGAGAGTATCCCGAAGGTGTGAAATGTGTGACTGAAACAACAAACCCCTAGAAAATGTGTGATGGTGAAAGTAGATCCGTGAGACGTGAAACAGATGGGGGAGTGCAGCAAAACCGTGAAACGGACGGAGGAGTGCAGCAAAATCATGAAATGAACAGAGGAGTGCAGCAAAACAGTGAAATGGACGGGAGTGCAGTGGAATTGTGCAGTGAGGCGGATGCAAACTAGAAACGTGCGTGAGGTGTGAGACCAGCAAAACGGATGCAAACCACAAATGTGGGTGACACGTGAGACACCAAACCAGAAACATGAGGCAAGCTGTGAGATGTGAAATGGCAAACCAGAAGCGTGAGTGCAAGCCGTGAAACAGTGAGATTGTGAAACCAGGAGACAGTTGAGACCGTGAGATGGTGAGACCAGGAGTTGGGTGAGACAACATAGAGAAGAAATTCGGTGTAGCATTTGAGAGAACTCAACGTATTTTCAGATTTCTTCAAGAGAGGTTAGAGAGTTTTGGTGATCTTCCAAGCCGTAGTGAAGCAGCCTATTCAAATCAAACAGAGGCAACACAAGCTAAAAGAAGGGTAGACACAGTAAGTGACACTCTTTGTATTGTGATTGCTTTGTATTTGCAATAGTGAAAGGAGTAGAAGATTAAGACATCCATTGTAATCATAGGGAATACCACACTGGTGTTCTCAAGTATAGTGGATTGTCTCGGTAGAGGAAGAATCCCTACTACCGTGGAGTACGTCACATTGACGGAACCACATAAATCTCTCGTGTCCTTGATTTTGATTTCCATTCTGTGTTTTGAATTGAGTTGTGAATGCAGTTAAAGAATCATCAAACCCATAACCAAAAAGAAGACCTAATCAAGAACAACCAATCCGTTTAATAGGCAAGGTGTCTGAAAGGTAACTTTAGGGACTATTGTGACTAGTGGGTAACAATAGATCTACCTTAGTTGAATCTGAGAAAGAGTTCATTTCTGAGAAGAGTTTGAAGTTGTTCGCCTATTAAAAAGAAGGGGTGTAATACTGATTCACCCCCCCTCTCAGTATTACAGACTAATAGATCCTAGGGTGAAGTAGGGAACTTCAATTGGTATTAAAGCATAGGTTTACTAGTTTGAAGTTTAATAGCTCGGTGTACTTGTTTGAAGGATTTCAGAAGTTTTAACTTGTTTAGCATACTAAGAAATGGATGCCAGTACCAGCACCAATACTACTTACTGCATGAAGTTTCCAATTTTCAATGGAACCAACTACCATATGTGGAGAGTGAGAATGCAGGTGGTATTTGCAATCATGGGCATGAACGTGGTGAAATCTGTACAGGAGGGTTTTGAGCCTCCAAAAGAAGGTAAAGATTTAATCCCAGAGGAATTAAGGCAGTTTGAGATCAATGGGAAGGCCTCAAATGTCATCATTTCAGCATTGACAGATGCTGAATATGCTTAAGTTATGGACTGTAAATCTGCTAAGGAGATATAAGACAAATTGTAGAAGGTCTATGAAGGTGATGGTAGAATGAAGGAGGCCAAGCTTCAAGTTTTCAAGGAGAGATATGAATCCCTCAGAATGCAGAAGAATGAGACAATCTAAGAGTTCTTCACCAAGGTTATTGATGTTGCAAATGACCTTAGAACTCATGGGAAGAACAAGAAGGACTCATTTATTGTGAAGAAAATTCTAAGAATTCTGCCTAAGAGGTTTGCCTCAAAGGTGGTAGCCATAGAGGAGAGTAGAGATCTCAATTCTATGTCACTGTATGATCTCCAGTGCAATCTCATTGCATATAAGATGAGAATAAAGTCAATTGAAAGCTCCTCAACATCAAAGTTATCAAAGGAGGTAGCTTTTAAAGCTATGAGACACTTGAAGATACGAGAAGAGGAAGAATCATCCAATGAGGATGATGATGATGATGAGGAAGAAAGTGAAAATGAAGTGTTGGCTTACTTCACAAGGAATTTCAAAAAGGGGTCTAAGAAGGGAAAAGGACAGTTGTCCTTGAGATGTTATCGTTGTGGGCAGACTGGACACTTTGCTTCTCAGTGCAAAGTGAATCTTGATGATGAAGATGAGGATGGTGATGATGAGTAGAATTCAAAATAGAGAAGACCATCATCCAAGTCAAGGAAGTCTAGTAAAAAGACTACTAACCCACAAAAGAAGAAGAGAGGCTCATTTAAGAGTTACGTAAGCTAGACAAAAGAAGGGGCAGAACCATAAGAAGGTTGGAGGCCCATATAAAACAAGTTGAAGTAAAGATTGAGGAAGCAGAAAGTCAAAAGGATGAAATAAGGGCTGAACATATTGACTTGAAGAGAAGATTTGAAGAACAGATCAAAATATGTGAAGACCTTACTATAGAGCTTAGCTCAAGGACTTCAATAATTAAAGAAATAGAGATAGAGTTGCTGAGACTTCAGCAATAATTCAAAAAGAGTGAAGAGAACTTGCAGAAATTTGAAGTGATAGGAGAAACAAGCTCTGCAAGCAAAAAGAAGAATGAAGAGAAAGTGCAACAATCTAATGCTGCACTGCCTAAAGAGAATGAGACTTTGCCATAGAAGTTGAAAGAGAAGGCTGTGACTTAGGAAAAGATAACTGAAGAAGAGAAGACAGTTATCAAATCAAAGCTAGGGCCAAAAATGATGTATGTGGTTAAAGTGCAGCACCCCATAGCTACTACATCTCAAAAGGAAAAGACTGATCAGCCAAGAATAGTGAAGGTTGAAAATAAAGAAGATTTGAAGAAGCAACCTAGGGTTGCGAACAAAAATGAAGAAAAGAAAACTAGCCAGTAAAGGGCTACAACTGAACAGAATAAGGAGAAGAAGGTGTCTAAAATGAAAGCCACACAAGCAAAGAAGCCAACAACCTTGCTTACACAGCAAGTAATGAACAAAAGAAAACAAGCTGTGATTAGACCCAAGAAGATACTAGTGGAGAAGGCAAGTAAATACTAGTGGAGAAGGCCAATATACGTCTCTAACTTGAGAAGATCTAATGCTGCATACAGGGGGAGACAATACAAAATTCAAAAAAGAACACCTATCGTGAGTTCTTGCATATACTATAAAAAGCAAGGACACATTGACGAGGATTGTTGGTGGAAGCCCAAACCAGTGGTTTCAAAGAACAAGTTTGCTGTATTGGCAGAGTTGGAACAGTGTGAAAGGTGCAGGCAGGATGGTCATAATGCCAAGAGATGCATGACACTTCTCCCTGAGTAAGAGAAGGCACTTGATGGCATTGTGAAAACAATTGGTACATTCAAAGCTGAGAAAAAGGAGAAACCTATCTTTAAGCTAGTTCAAAAGAAGGAATATAAAGTTAAAAAGGAGGTGGCTAATATAGCTGAAATTACACTAAAGGCTGACTACAAGGATAAGCAGTGGATCCTTGATAGTGAATGCACTTCACAAATGACAAGAGACAAGAGTAAATTATCAAAGCTGAACAAGACATGAGAAGGCAGAGTCAAGTTTAGCAATGATGATTCACTCAACATCAGTGGTCAAAGGTCAGTAAATATTGGAAAAGGAAAGTTGAAAGATGTTCTGCACGTTGAAGGACTCAGATATAATCTAGCATCTATCAGCCAGCTATGTAATGAAGACCATAAAGTGATATTCATAAAAACAGGTTGCCAAATAAAGAGTAAAGAAGGCAATATTGTTACAGTTAGGAAGAGAACAGCTGGAAATTTATATGTGATTGATGAGGACAAGATAAACAGCTGTTTACTTACAAAAGAAGAAGAAAATCAACTCTGGCATAAGAGGCTAGGACACTTAACACAGAAGAACATGAGGAAGCTGACCACTACTCATGCAATCAGAAACATTCCAGACCTCAAGAGAGAGAGGGGTATGTCTGCTCAACATGCTCTAAAGGAAAACAGGTCAGGAAGCAGTATAAGACCATAAAGTTCAGTTCTGAAGTAGTGCTTGACATTGTACATACTGATTTGTGTGGGCCGATGAGAACAAAAGGGTTAAATGGTGAGAGGTACTTCATCTTGTTTGTTGATGATTATTTTAGAAGGACATGCATCATGCACCTTAAACAAAAGTCAGAAGTTTTGAAATGCTTCAAAAGATACAGAAGATTGGCTGACAATGAGAGTGGAAAGAAGATCAAAGTATTGAGGTTAGATCAAGGTACTGAATTCACAAATGGAGCTTTTAAAGATTACCTTGAGAAGCATGGAATTCACCATCAGATGGCAGCAACAAGAACACCTCAACCGAACGGGGTGGTAGAGAGGAAAAATAGAGTTGTGGTTAAAATGGCAAGAACTCTATTGCTAGAATCCAAGCTTCACACAAGATTTTGGATAGAAGCAACATTTACAGTCGTGCACCTACTGAATAGAGTTTTACTAAGGCCCAATACTAATAAGACTCCATATGAGCTATGGAGTGGGAAGAAAACAACAGCCAAGTATTTTAGAATCTTTGGCAGCCCATGTTTTGTGAAGAACAAGGAGCAAAACTTGGGAAAATTCCATGCTAGGTTAGATGAAGGCATCTTTGTGGGATACTCAGCAAAGACAAAAGGTTACAGAGTTTTTCTGCATAAACTAGGAAAAGTGGTCACTTCTAGTGATGTGAGCATAAATGAAAACTGGAAAACAATGCATAATGGAGAAGCTGAGGGCAGTGAAAAAGATGACTTCAAGATAGATGAAGAATTTGACCAACATAAAGAAGAGGGAAAAGAAGTAAGTTCAGACTTAGAGAAGAGTGAGTCTGAAGATGAAGAAAGAGATTCTCTTGCAACTAAGACTGTGTAAGAGAGAAAGACAAAGAAGACATAGACCAATGCTCATCAAGGAAATCAGATAATAGGTGACCCATCAATAGGAGTTACAACAAGGAGAAGAATTGTGGGAGCTACTACTTTACTCTTACAAGTTGAACCTAAATCTGTTGAAGAGGCTGCACAAGACAAAGCCTGGGTCAAAGCTATCAATGAGGATCTAGATCAAATCAAGAAGAATGAAACATGGGAGCTGGTTCCAAGACCCACGAAAAAGAATGTCATGGGAACAAAATCGGTGTTTAAAAATAAACACAATGAAGATGGCAAGGTGGTGATGAATAAGGCTAGGTTGGTTAGCAAAGGCTACTCTCAGATAGAAGGAGTAGATGTTGATGAAACTTTTGCACCAGTTGCAAGGTTGGAAACTATCAGAAGGAGTAGATGTTATATGCATCACCAACAGATTCCAAGCTGATCCTAAGGAATCTCATGTGTTGGCAGTGAAAAGAATCCTGAGATACCTCAAAGGGACACTGGAAATGGGTTTGTGGTATCCTGCCATGGATTCTATAAAACTACAAGCATACACTGATGCAGACTGGGTAAGAAGTACAAATGACAGAAAATCAACCAGTGGCTACAGCTTCTACTTGGGTTCAAAGTGTGTTGCATGGCTAACTAGAAAGCAAAATAGTGTTGCTTTGAGCACAGTGGAGGTTGAGTATATGGCTGCTTGTGCAGCATGCACTCAGGTGATATGGATGCAAAGACAATTGGCCGATTTGGGTGTTGAAGTGAAGTTACCAGTGAGTGTACTTTGTGATAATCAAAGTGCAATTGATCTCAGCAAGAATCCAGTTCAACATTCAAGGAGCAAGCATATTGACATCCGATATCACTTTATCAAGGATCAAGTGGAAGAGGGCACAATTCAGTTGGAGTATGTCGACAGTAAAGATCAAATCTCAGATATTCTAACTAAACCTTTGTCCACAGAGTTGTTTGAAAAGCATAGAATGAGTTTGTTTGTGCAAATGCCTTCTCAAGCCTAAAGTTTAGGTGAATCCTCCATCTCTACTTTGCGAGTTTTTCAAATTTGTAATTGGTTGGTAAAAGGGAAGAGAAGCAATAGTGCAGGGGGAGCTGTTAAGGAAGGGGGAGTGCATATTTAGGGGCAGTTGTAATCCATCTGCTTCTGGATTATTACTTTAAGAAGATTATAAAGGACTGCTGCATAATGGCTTTCGCATTGTGAGTGTTGTCAATAATTACAAAAGGGGAGATTGTTGTTCCCACAACCTTGTATGGGTTGTAATTGTTGTTAACCAGATTTAAGTGTGCAAGCAGAAGTGGCTCATTTAAGCATTCAAGGGATGAGTTTTCAGTTGAAAGAAAAGAGCAAGAAAAATAAATTAAGAAGGAGGATAATGCTGATTTTGTATGGAACAGTAATATGAAGCCACATGGAGGGGCAAGAAAGGAAATTCACTGCAGCTCCAATAAACCCTCATAGGGTTTGCATGGAACAATAATATGAATCCACATGGAGGGGCAAGAAAGGGAAGTCGCCACAGCTCTAGTAAACCCTACTAGGGTTTGCATAAAAGGGAGTATATAAACTGGTAGAGCAAGAGAAGACAGCACACACACCAGAAAAGGGGGAAAAAAAGACACCACCATAAGAGAGAAAGCCACCAACGAAAGAGAGAAAGAGACCACCGAGAGAGCCAACGTGAAAACCAGACCACCGGGACAGCCAACGTGAAAAACACACCACCGAGAGAGTCAACGTGAAAACTAGAACCGGGAAAGCCAACGTTGGAGAGAAACGGGGGACGGCAAAACAAGTGTACATGGCAAAACATAACACACAGCAAAAAGGAGAGCACGACAAGAGACCTTGAG